>JABASF010000208.1:0-55001 GCA_019776145.1 Harlomillsia oculata | reverse complement strand
TTTATCCTACTATCTCTTTGTACAGAGTCAGATCCTGTCTTCCATTCAAACATTAGTTAGATTTTTTGATACTTCAAAACGTCAGTGGTACATGAAACTGTTTGTTTTCTATAAGTGTTAAGTAAGAAATTTTCTAAAATATTAAGCATACAAGATGCAAGCATACCAAATTATACTAAACGTTACAGGCTTCGCTACATTATTTATCAAATACTCAAACTATAAGTTATAGTCAATCAGTAAACTACTAATTACTGAACTTGCTGCTTGCGAGCTGAGGCAGGCAGACGTACAATATTTCTACTTAAACTGGATCGTCACATTCTCTGACAATGAAATTAGCATTAGTGACGGACATTCGAGACACCATTGTCTGACTATTCGGATCGCCTGGTGATTTGGATTTTTCTGGAGTCAAAGTTCAAAAGGTGCATTACATTTTAGAATCAAAGTGCTTTTGATAGTGCATAGTTGATAGACGAGAACTTACGAGAATGAAACGTGACCCTGGACACAGTTTGAAGACTAGCAGGGAACAGAACCGCTCTGAAGGCTTGTCTGTATTGCTTGTTCATGAAAACGTAAATGATGGGATTGACACACGCAGACATGTAGACTAGGATATAACCCATTACATGGGTCACTGAAATATAACAACATAAGAATCGTTCACCATTAAGTACATTTAGAAATAATGTATAGTATTTAGTAGGTACCTGGGTAATTCACGCATTTGTCAGCTACTTTCACAATAGTGATGGGCAGGTAGCAACCCAAGAACGACAGAAAAATGACCAAAACCATTTTGGTAATACGCCATTCATTTTTACGATTTCTCGTTTCTCGTACATCGGAACGAGCAGAGTGACGGCGCATTCGGTTCTCTGACCTTAAAATTACCAATAAATTTCAATTTGATGCATCAACCAAAATTTTAAAGAATCGTGTCGAAATGAAACTCAATGCTAAACAAAATCCTTACTTTCTCACAGTCCAAAAGATCATTGTGTAACACACCACAATAATGGTACAGGGAATAACGAAAGCAATGACAAACAACGCTGATTTGGACGAATGACCCCGAGCGTCTGGGAGGATTGTGCATGTTTGTAAAAGTTTGTCATAACCAAATTTTCCTACAGGACAAGACAAGACTTAAATATGAACCTGCAGGTTTCTGAGTGTTTTGGAAAGATTAGTAGAATCCATGAATCCACACAAAATTGATTGTAGTTCATATTACCCCAAAGACCGAGGAGCGTTGGCAATTGCATTAGGAAGCTGAATATCCAGCAGAATGCAATCATTAAGGAAATCCATATCGGCTTGTAAACTCTCGTGTACCATTTATTGCTCGTTATCATTAAAAATCTAGTAGGTAAATCAACAAAAGGGTAAAATCATTAGTTTCGGTAGTTATTGAAAACATGGTTGCGATTGTTGACTTAACATCACGGGACGCTAATGGCTAATGTAGCGTACGAAGAATCACGGACTCACCTGTTGATTGTAATCATGGCTATGGATAGAAGCGAAACTCCAAGATTGCCATACCGCATCAATGGAAACAACGTACAAAGAATGTCACCATGAACCCAGTCCCCGTAGATAAAGTTGGATGCACTGAACGGTAGTGTCAACAAACAAAATAGAAAGTCGGCCACGCATAAACTGTAGAATAAAAAAAACCAGAAAAGGTTCAAGGTGAGCCTAACAAATCATTCACCTATGCATATATGCTAAAATTAAATTATGCTCCTGTAATAATACCTTATAATGAATGCTGCAGCGATATTCCTCAAACGCGGACTTTTCATGAGGGCAACTACAGTCAAGGCATTTCCCAAAAGGCCAACTATAATAATAATAATGATCATCGAAGCTCCGAACGCCAGGGACCATGGTGGAAACCTTAGAATTCAAAAAGTAAAGATCATTTTAAAAAACAGTAGTTTGTTACAAGACTTATAATTTAATAAAGTTTGGGTTTATGGTAAAACCTGGCCATTTCCGAGACTTCCGACACATTTCCACAATTCATCATCTCGTGATGAAGATAAGTTCACGTCACTGAAACTCTGAGTCCAAAACAGTGTCAAATGCCATTGTTCCCAAAGAACTACTTTCCTCCGATTGGAACGTTTCTCATGGCATTTTAATGCGTTTCATATCAAAGCAGGAAGTCTCGTGGATGTTTTGGACCTGAACGAGGAAAGTCGCAAGTGAAATACCCTGCAAGTGAAACAGGAAACCACAATTAATCATTCGACCAAATACCATCAATGAGGTTGCATTTGCAGTTTTTGACGACTAATTTATTGTCAAGAGACAAAAACAACACTACTGACTCAGAGCGAAGCGTAATTTGCAATCGAGCACTGACCCCATTTTATGATATTGGTTAACCAAAACTATACATTATCAATAGCAATAGAATACGATTGTTAGGAAAACAAAAATTAAATGATGAATGCATACTAGACATAGAGAATGCAGAGTTCTAGCTTAATTTGTACTTCATTCTACGGAAAATGAAACTGCTTCGTAATTGGATACTCAAAAGTATGGTTATATTTATTTCACAGAAACCAAAAAATGATTAGTTTTTATCTTTAGGAATTTTCAAACCATAAAAATAATGTTCCAACGTATACTGACTGAGGGTGTGAAAAATGGTATCTTAATCGCAAAGCCGAAAGTTTGCTAACTTCGCAGAAGCAAACATGATTTCTTAACGAATTGTACCACCCAAACGTTCAAAGAGGGTTTGGAAAGAAATAAACTGCGAAATATGAATATATACGGCAATATTACCGAACGAAACGGATGATCCTATCTATAGTACTCAAGTGAAGTGGCAGTTCGTTGTTGGTTTGAACTAATCATTATTTCCTCAATTAAATGGCGTTTCAGGAACAACCCAGAATTTCCTGTACGACTCAATCCAAATTGATGAATGCAGCTTATTGGTCAATGTTGGACAGATAGTAAAACATTAAAATGTGTAATGGATGCCCAAGCAGCGTGTTGTTTAAAGAGTAAGTTTACATCATGATCATGGTTCAATGAATGTCGTTTTTTGTTGTCAACAAATCAGTGCGGCCTCCTCAGATTACACAAAGAAAAGTCGGTAAAATGCGACCGCTCGAGCTTACTTATAAGATGTCAAAAAGCTTTGAAACTAAATAACGAAATTACTAGTTCATTACAAGTTCGATCATGTCATGGGTTGGATGGCCAACCATAATTCCAGATAAAAACGTCAAAAAAGCAAAAGAAAAAGACAAGCGACACTTTTGGCAGTATTAATACACACTTAATTTTGTATAATACAATGTATCACTGAGTTATTTTGCAATACTCAAAACAAATTGTTTATTATCTAACCTTTGCGGAGGTTATCCTGCTCAAAGAATGTCTCCTTCCAGTTGCATGAAAGAAGCCGACTCTTTGAATGCTGTCAAAGTAGCAATGATGAATCGTCGATCTCACAACTATAGAACACAATATTAGTTCATTTCTTCATGTTTGATGTTTAACGAAGCGTAAACGAGGACGTCTAACGCACACCGCCGCTCTCGGTCAAAGCCACCGTTCAAATGAAGTGTCCACTGACAAAAGTCTTAATCTAGGTTTATTTTATTTGAAGGTATGCTTAGTCACGGGACTTGATACACGATAGGCACAGACTTTGTATGCGTGTCCAAAGGTCATCATCAGAGTGTCACAGACTTTAAACTTTATTTAATACAAATGTGTCAACAATGAGTCCAAAGATTAAAGCGGTGAGACGCTGCGGTGTAAACACAAAAGACAACAAAGATTAATATTGTTTAAGATTATGGTTTCGTCGACGTTTGTAATGTTGCATGCCCTTAGTGCGGCTTTTTAAATGAAGGAAAGCCTGGTGTGCGTGCAAGGATACAAGTTTCGTCCCTTTCACCGTTTACTTGTGTTGTTTTGTGTATTTGGACTATGGACACTTGGGACACTAATAGAGATGACTTGATGACTCAAACCAAGGAGTCATCGAAGGGCTTGCTTGGCATTCTGTTCTTAGAATCGTGTGGTTTATTGTGATATTATGCGTGTTCCTTGGTCTACCGCCCGTCTCCAACTAAAACAACTTATCAAAGGGCGAAAACGGCGAAAAGAGAGGAATGACTGAATGACTGTAGTAAAAGCTCCCCCTGACTGTTGAGCTGTTTATGTGACTGCATGGGAGATTTATGCTCACATTTCTTCTGTTGTACTAATCAGCCTCATCATCAAGTCTCCTCCACTTCGCTCTACAGCATCACATTTTCGGATTGGAGAGAGAAAGAAATAGCATAGGATTCCAAAAGCATCCTTTTCCACCATCTCATCGTCATCATCATTCTCCCATAATAATGTGCTGGGATATATATCAATACCAACTGCGTTACGCTACAGTTACAGTCGAAAAAGTCACATGAAGGATGTGGAATGGACCAGTTGAAACGAATCTGTCATCGTCCAACTCATATTCCATATGAATCCTACGGCACGTTTAAACGTGTACTAGTATAGTTTTTAAGTTTATATGATAAAATGCATCGTCCTCCTCCTCTGCAGTCTGCACTATGCTGCGTTTGTGTTTATTTATTGCATTCATGCATCTTCATATAGAGATTTTTTGGACTCCTGACTGCGTGAGCAATGAGTTCACTCCCTTCTTGCACTGTTAAATTGTGTATATCACAATCAAAGCGGAAGGGAAGATGCTTATTTTGGTCCTGCTGTGAGTTCTAGTTCTCCTAACCTAAATGAAGGAAAGGCAAACTTGAACTTGACTGAGTCATCGGTCATCCTTCAATAATCAAAACTTCAATCGTTGTCAAACAAACTGTCTCAAGTCTCAAGCTATACTTTACTCAATTTTTAAAAGAAAAACGTTATTCTAGCTTTTGTATGTACGGTATGTGATTAAAAGACTAAGAGTTAACTCATACTGTGACAGAAATCATGTGATGTTTTTCTCAGAGAATGACAAAGTGACACACCCAACCTCAACAACTGCAAGTAAAATGATAACCCAGCACACAACACATCGTGTCACATTTGATAAGCTTCGATGAAGACATGACAATGCCATCACGAAGTCATCCAAATGCCTATAATTTAAGGATTATGTCTACTACTGTCTCACATCGAGTAATCAAATGACAAGTTTCGAGTCTTTCGAGTTGACAATTTATCTTTTGATCGATGCACAACAACGTGCAAGACATGAATTGCAAACTCAGCAGTTTCTTGCCAGTTGCACATTGCAAACAATATGAAAATGTTTTTAGTGCTTGTCATAACTATAAAATAAAGTGGTCTGGTGGTGATGCTTGTAATGGCCCATTTCCTCTATACTGTAGCATTATTATTATGGAGATTCTAAAAATAATCAGAGACCACACTTACCAATACTACAGAAGAACAATATTGAAAAATGGTGCAACATTCGCAAAACAATCAGCATCGATGATAATAAATTCCATCCATGACTCTAATAAAGTATCATAATAAAAGTAAAATTCTCAAGAAAAGGCTTTCATGGTAAGAAATAAGAACTCAGTATGAAAAACATTTCTTAAGAATGAAATCTGGGTGGAAATGTTTTTGAAAGCCTACGCACTCATAAAACCATGAGAGACACATAAAAGTTGCTTTTACGACTTGGTCTCTGCAGACTTGAGACAATAAGGTGATAAACTACCAGTTTATTCAACTGTCGACGCATCGCATCAGGTACATGCACAAAAAACATCAAAAACGCTCACCACAAAATGCAGTGAACGTTTTCGTCTGATAAAGATACTGTGTACTGTAAAAACTAGCTTAACTAACTCAGGAAAAATATCCAGTTTAGCTCACGCAAAGCCAAAGCAGGCACTTGAAAACTGACACTTTTTTATGGCAATTCGACGAGGTTTTATGATTATCCTTACATTTTAATTAGGCACGTTCAAAGTACAAGAGTGCAATGTGCAATCGGCCGAACGTCGAGTTAAAAATCGTATAAATATGACTCAGAAACAGATTACAGAAGACATTGGGATTGGGAATTGGGATGTATTAAGTATTATAGTGTAATATCGAATTTATTTATTGCCTAAGCAAGCCTTAGAATTTAGAAACTACAAAGGAATAGGAAAGAATACTCAGTAAAAAAGTGTGCAAGAAGCCACGACTTTTTTGAACGCTTCTCCAACTGTGCCAAACTTTTTTGATTTTTGGAAATAGTTTCGCCATGTAAAATGAAATAGCTTTTGAGTTATTGCAATCATAAATGAACTGCAAGACATGGAAAAGCCACAAAGTTTGCAAAGTCTGAAACCAATGGAACCTGCTGTGTACAATGTCAATATGAGAAGAAGATAGAAGACTGAAGTGTGTGCAACTTTCGAAAATTCAAGTTAGACCTTGCAAAGCTGAAATGCGCAGAAACCACCTGAAACGACAAACGAGAATGAAAATGAAAGTCTAATCATTTTGTCTTCAATAGCAATACCAATACGCTTTTATTTCCAAGAAGAGTTTTCATTAAATGCACTATACTGACTTGGATCAAAAAAATGTAAGAAGAATGTCTTTGTGTGCATTAAGGCAACTTGCTCCAGAATTTCCCTTTGACTTTGAAGGTCGACGGATCAGGAGCAGGAGTGATAGCCGCGTTTCGTCGCGTCCGCTTTGTTCCACCATAGCGAATTGGAAGTTGATCTCGAGAAATTGCTTGGAAGATTGCTCCTTCCCACTCGGATCTCTCGACTCCAAAAACTTTACAGCGATTGATCGTTTGCTCCGACATGAGTTTCTTCATTAGATTAAATAGCGTTTGAAATACTGGAGTTCCATTAATGAAGAATGCTGTTGAGAGCGTCTCGGGATAGTTGTTCTCGTAAGTTGTTACCATTTGCAAAATTGCATTCAGACCTTGGCATAAAGCAACACGAGGAAAAGTTTTTGAACTTTTGAATGAAATGTTTAATATTCTTTTACATTATTCCCCAATATTGTATTGCTAAACATGTCGATAGAAATCGTTTTACATTGTTATGGGTTATTTTTCACACTTTGAGTCACTGGGGGAAATTGCAACATACCTCTTTTGCTAGCCAACTGTCGAAAAGAAAACCCTTGCATGTCCACAAAAGCGACGAATTGCGTAATTTCTTTGTCATGTTCAGTGCAAGAGTCTTTGATTGCCTGCATTATCTCTTCGAACATTCGGTACGTGTAGCGAATGTAGGCATCTTCCCCGCCCGTCTCAACTGTCGAACGGGTGTCCCAATCTCCGAGCGGCATTAGAAAAACTGTCGCACAAAAAATGTCACATAGTATAATCATACTAATGAATTCTATGTCCTCCGACTTCAGTTCAGGTTCTCACAGATTTCAAACTAGCAGTTTAATTGAATCCTAATTATTAGTCTACGTCAATGTGCAGAGCAAAATTTCGGAGAAGGTTCCATATGTTCTACAAAAATGGTAGTTTGGCTTACTTGGCCGTCCTTCTTTGTCAAATCCATCAAGCTGGTAACGGAACTTGGAGCACAGGTACGCTGGCGGCTCCTCTTCCAGCATGTTGTCAACATTATGTTCTTTTCTCCATTGTAAAGACTAATATTAAATTACAATGTGATCGAAAACCATTACATTACAAAATAAATGCATATTGAATTGAAGTAAACCAAGATTTTACCTCTTCTAGCATTTCAATTGCACAATCCAAGTCATTTTCTTGTGCTGTCAGTCAGAGAATGGAGAATGAAAATTTATAGTCACTGATTTGCTTGTCTAGCTTGTGAAATTGTTTAATTAAACAACATTATTACGGATTTACCTCTTAGCCATCTTGAAATGTACAAATCTGTGAGACATTCTTCTTTCCCAACAAACCAAGTTTGAACTCTGCTTCTAAACTGTAGGAAATGTCATATTTTAATATTTTTTTTGATGTCGGAGAAGATACAAACATTAAATTAAAATGCTGTTAAATAACTAACCTGAATGATTAATTGCTCTTCATCACTTTTGTCTGTTTGATTGGACGAAGCTGTAGTCACAGACATTTTTTGACAAATAGTCGACGACACAGTCAAATTTTGATGACACCGTGTCGTTTAGAACTTCAACTGACTAACGTGGTCAAGGATCCACTCACAAAACAATATGATAATGATAATTGACCTTGAGATGAGACGCTATTAAAAGAGTATTTCAAAATATTTGCTTCAGATACAAATATTACAATGTTATTTGTTGACTTTACTTTTCGCAATCACAGCAGTTTGCTAATCACAAAATTGAGCTCATTGATTTTTTTTAAAGTTAAGGTCGTTTAGTATTATGGCGCTGAATGGAGCATTCGGAGAGCACTTATCAGTACGTTCATGTTGGTTTTACTGATTCAAAGGGTGAAACGATCATGAAATCATTTTGTGCAATACTGTAGATTTTTGCTTACGTTGATGTCTCGTCTAGTCGTCTTCCTATCATGATACAACTTTTCTACATTTTCAGGGAAACGAAAGATTGGCAAATTATCCCAAATGTTCTGCTTAACTACAGTTCAAAAAAATTGTAGCGTTAGATGATGTCGTCTTTTGATACAGAAAGCATGTTGGGATCTACATTATTGCATGCTTTCCCATTATCACCGTCATTAGACTCCAACATTTCGTGGTAGTTGCAGGTGCGTTTATGCGTCAGCAACAGCACGGAAGAAGCCATAAAAGAATTTCACTCAGTCGCGTCGTTTCGTTGTTCAAAGAAGATGAGCCAGAAGAGTTTGAGACGAGATGCGACTCGAGAGCTGAGATTCACATTTCACGTTGAACATTTTCTGGATTCTACACACACAAACACACAGTTTGACATCACGGTTTACATTTACACCGCCGTTTATATGTATGTCCTTCTCGTTTCCTTTCTCTGTTTGCCATTCCATGCGAATTACCACGTTTGTCGTCAGACAGAGATTGACAAAAGCGTAATACACCCACGCTCGGTCCTTGATTTTCAAATAAAAAGATTTGTTTTCGCGAGTATAATATTCCAATTTTCACCTTGGACTTGGACCAAACAATGATTTTTAGACTAGACATTATAAAACATGATGTACAGTTCTGCAATTTGCACTATAAATTCTCGTACATGCGTCAATGCGTGACATTCATTTTTTGAATAAGTATATGAATTTCAAGATATACTTTGTGAATCCACGTGCCTTACGACTTGTTGAGTGGTGACATGAGACATTCTATTCGAAGAAAATAACCAACTATTCAAAAAGCATATTCTGCAGGAAGAGACAACAAAGAAACATGGCACAGTAGCATTTACAATTACAATAGACATTTCTTTTGATGTCTGCATTCATGAATTGTCTTGTCACATTTTGCTTTCGCATTTTGGTACGACACCTGGATGTAGATGCCCTTTAACGAAATACCAAAGAGATATAAGGTACAATAAGTATCATAGGATCAGAGTCAATAGTGCTTTCACAGCATAAGGTAACTTTATGTAAGTATCTTTCTCAAGTGTCGCACGGTATTAAACGTAATATTGTCAAATTATGTTCCATAGCTCACAAAAAACTCCAAGAAACCGAACTCCGAACTCAAGTTCCAACTATATGATAGAAACCTTGATTGTACAAAAATGAGGTTATGAAATTTCCTACGCCATGCCGCCATGCGCCTTCCTTTTGTAATGTAGGAAAGATGTACGAACCTGAGAAGCGTGGCTTAATAACATCAAGGTAAAGTTCAAGGTTTTTTTGTGAACTTTCTCCAGCTCCCTGGAAGGCAATGTGGAATCTGGTTTAGTAATATTTTGTTCAAGAAAAATACAGTTTGAGTGAAATTTGTTATGTACATTGTAGCCCATAGGCTAAGGTTTGTACTGCATAACGAATTGAATAAACGTTCTCTGCTCTCGCTGGATAACTGTTAAAGGTACAGGAAAATGAAAAGGGAATTTCCCAAGGTCAAGGGACAGGTAGGGTGACAAGTGACGTGAACCTTCAACCCTGAAAGGAAAAGGGCTCTGATAAAGTAGAGCAGGAATGCAATTGGACAAGGACTTAGGACTACCCCAAGGTTACGTCGCTGGAAAATCTTCCTGGAGCGGATCTGGGTGTTCTATATAGGCATGGGATTACAAACTTGATCCTCATCCTCATGGTTTTGAGTTTTTAAGGTCCGTCTCTCTTTTGAAAGGGAACCTTATTCGCTCTCCATTTCTGAGGTTTTACTTTCGCTTACTTATATAAGTACCTTGAGGCTGGACAAAGTCCTTGACAGTGTGTATCGAATCACGTTCCAAGCTCCCGTGTGGAGGTTTGTCAAGTCAAAAGACAAACATTAGTAGATTCCTTTCAGAGACTTTTTTCAAATTGAATTTGATCAAACTTTCCTAGTATAAAACATAAGGAAAAACGCAATCAAAGTAAATATTCAATAAAAAAAACTGTTCAGACATCTTTTAATCATGAAACTGGGTCAAAAGGTAAGCAACGCGTTTGTTAGACATACAAACAACACATTTGAAAGAAAAACTTTTACAATTTCCTTTGGAAAAGCCGGAAATTACATATGGCTGTAGGAACTTCTTTTTCTCTTTGCTCAAACAAGAGCACTCATTGTCTAGTAATAGTTAATTGAATGCAAGAACATATAGCAAGCACGATACGATGCTTGCATTTTCTTTCTCTACCAATCAAACTAAAAGAACTTACTGCAGATTTCGGTACACTCTCAATAAATGCAGTGAATTTCATCTGTTGTGTATTAAAACATCCACAATCTGTACTCGACGGCTCTCTAGAGTTCATTAGAATCGAAGTAGGTCAATCGGACTCCGAATGTGTGATATAAGACACCTTTTGTTGTAATGACAGATTACATGGCCCATTGGGCTGGTCGTGGTTTCTCTCATCATCGCCCACATTGCTGCCTTGTCTGTCCCAACGGTTCTGGCCGAGATTCAAGAAGATGATCTGGCAAACAACGTAGTCGTTACACAACCTCAACGGGGTAACAGGATACAAAATCATATTTTGTTCTTCTCTGTTTGTTTGCTTCTGTCTTTGTCGCTCGATTTTGCTTTTTCTACAAAGACGTGCGTTTTCCTAAACCTTTTAGATTTATTTTTTAAAGATAACGCAAAACGCTTTTGTACAATTCAACTAACTGCTCAGACTTTACGTTTGTTCCGTTGAACGTCGAGTCGCAATTTCTTCTAAACGCAGTCTAAGAACGGAGACCTTAATATGGAAAGTTTCCTTTGTATTCTCCATTCGCTATTCGACATTCAAAAATTGACAAAAGTAGGAAGATGGAAGACGTAGAATTTTGAATTGACCTTATTTATTTTAATTTCCTTTCTGTTTGGCTACACAGGGAAGTGTTTACAATTGCATTAGGTCACTGTTTTAAAAAATCTCCTTTGTATTTTCACGGCTTCAAAAAAATACGTTTTTATCGCAATGTAAAACTAGACAAACAGTATCAAAGTCAAGTGATGAATCGGCTTTGACAAAACCAAACAAGAATTTTGGACATATTGGGGTGACGTGTCCCTTTTGAAATGTTGTTGGTAAAAGAGCTTTCAGTGACACAATCGATTTTTTCTTCGCCTCTCCGTTGACTCAACTTGATTCCTTTTTTGTGCTTGTACCTTTTCCTTTCAAAAATTCAGCTTCCAATCCCCAATCAGTCAGACCTGACAAAAACCCTGGAATTCTAAATGTTGCAGAAAAAAATCAAAATATTTCGATTTCGCTTTTCTCTCTAGCTGTTGTTGAACCAAGTGCTTAGCACAACGTTAAGTACAACGTGCTAGAAAGAATTTCAAGGGCTTTACAAGGACGGAAGGCAATGCCCTTGCTTCGATTATTGAGAGTTTACACTTCATTAGATCTGAATAAATGGAGAAAAGACTAGGAAGAAAGGAGAAACTTAATGTAGAAAATCAGAACATGCTTGAATTGTGTTCTTTCACTTCTTTCACTAATACGCTTAATTGCTTCTGCACGACTGAAGGACAATGCTTAAATTCTAATTGACGTAACAGAAAACTTTTGTTCTTCAACTCTTAAGCCGTCTAAAATGAAATGAATAGAAACACCGGTAAATTTATTTTCCTTGAACAATCAAACTCTAAAACCATAGATTACACATTTGTTCATTATTGGAAATGGAAACTCACAAACTGAAAATTCTCATGAATTTCGGTGAACATGAACTTGTACCTGAAATTATCACTTTCGCCCCGACTAGCAAACTAGGCATGTAAGTTTAGAGACACTTTTAGACGTATGTTACCTTATGTATACGTTACGGACTTTGTCATCAGGTTTTTGCAATTTAATCGACTTACACGAACACATCATGCATGAGTTCCCGGATCCAGTATTTCAAAGTAACGGATATATTCTTTTTAAAAATCAGTGTCATGTTTACTCATGAAAGTAGGTCATAGGAAAACGTGTACAGCACTTTATATCATATCGCATTATAAGTTCCTTAGAAGTAGGAATTGTCTTTGTTTTCCTTTGAAGACGACAACTCCTAGAGGCAATGGATGCTAAAGTCTCTTTGTTTGACGTGACATGCCTCAATTAGAAGTTTGATTGTCGTGTCTCCAACATTCCACTCCACAGATGTAAGTAGTCGGAGCATAAGTACTACTGGCTGGCTCATCTCTCTGTCTTTGGGGTTGAGGGTCTCAAGGTTGTCTGCTTGGTCTCTTTTAACTTTCCCAGCGGTTTTCGAGAAAGACTACAAACATTTTTTGTCAGACAGACAGTTTGATCGTATAGAAACACTTCTGGTTTATGTGGCTAAGGTGAAGATCGAGTGGTTTTCTAGTGCTCGCTTTCAATCTTCCCATTTAATAACTTCGTGCCATCGTTATAATTTCCTTAAATCTCGGCGTTTTCTGTCTGTCGTCATGATGTGTTGTTGCGGATCTATTTCAGCGACACATCACTCAGGCTCAAATATTTGACAAAGAATCTAATGTGCGTTGTTGCAAAGTTTGCTGATGTAATGCTTCTCAGTCTATGTGTCCAATCCAACCTGCGTCCTTCAACTTGGGGATTTTGTCTCAAGAGCGTTCATCAAACATGAGACAAACTAAACATTTTGTCTGAATCTGAATTGGCATGAAATGCGACATTTGTATTGATTTATTGTTCTTTCCATGTATGGGTGCTTAGTACTTATACTTTTAAGCAGCCGTCGTTTTATCCGTTTCACATTCGGATAGGATGGATACGTTTGTTTCATTTTCGTCCTGTGTGAAAACCTTAATTTTCTGAGTCTGAGTCTGCAGTCTGCACCACGAATCGGATGCACCGTTCATGCTTAATTAAACTCGTAACAAGGAGACTGCTTGTGCAAACAAAGCCTTCGTGTCATATCTCATATTATGTGATTTAATTACAGACAGAGCGTTAATTTTCAGTTCTTTGAAACAAGGATTACATACGAGTTGATAAACGAATTTTAAAACTAGACATTGTCATTTACTGTCAAAGAGAGGATTACGATATTGCAAAAACAGTTACAAAAGGTAAAGGTGAAAAAGACATTTTTCCACGAATCATAGCAACTCACCTGAAAATCCCCTTACCATACTTTAATGATCTTAATTTCATTAGCGTCTTTGTGAGCTGTCGATTGCCTAGAATGCTTGTTAATTACAAAACTTAAGTCTTTGATGCCTAATGAAAAAAATGTGTAGGAGGAAGACGATTTCAAGAAGCTTTCATCGACGCTGATGTTCAGTCTGAGATAGGATCACCAGAAATTAATTTAGTGTTAATTATACTATTTTACAGATCCGAGAGAACATGATTCCATTGAAAAGAATTCATTTGAGGGTCGAGAGTCTTCAGAAGACGACGATGAGGATCCAATGCCAATGCCGCTCTTGCAACAAAAAGCAAAGACTAGACCAAGACCAAAACGTTCTCCCATGTCTTCAGTCTGGTCTGGAAGATTGATTAGTACAGCAAAAGGAAAGCCACATTCTCATTCTAACTCAACTGTAAATGGAACAACTTCATCCGAAGAGTCTCATGAGAGTGGGAAGAAACCTAAACCCGGTCCAGCAGCTGCAGCAATCTTATCGAAACTCACTCATGCTTTGGAAAAAGTTGTGAAACAACTTGCCCTTCTCAAGCAACGCTTCACTCTAAGACTTATTCGAATGACGGCCGGTGACGATTTAAGGCAGTTGCCTGCTTTACTGAATGATTTCAATGTTTCGGATAAGACGCCAATTTTTCTCGTGGTCGGAGGACTCCGATTAACAAACTTAACTGACAGACCAATCATCTCAACAACTACTTTGCCTCCTCCACCACCCACCGTCCTTCCTCCAATAGTTCCCGAAGTACCATATCCGTCTACGACAACTACAACGACTTCCAGCACAACAATGGCGACATCCACATCAACAATGGCGACATCCACATCAACAATGGCAACAACGACTCCCACAACAACAATGGCTACAACGACAACTGAACTGATTGAACCACCAATGACAACACCAAATGCAACAGTTGATTTAACTCCAGTTGTTGTACCTGCTACCACTACTACTTTAGGAACAACTACTCCAAAAGTTATTACTACAACACCTGAAGAAACTGGGGAACTGACAACCGCGGAAGTCGTAAGTGTTACAACGACAGTTTCAGCCACCGCAGAACAAGTGATGGAGGAGGATAAAGAGGAAATCCTGGCTACAACGGAAATGTTGACTCGTATGGTGGGAGTTAATTTAGATGAAATGATTGGCCTAGTTGAAGATCTGGCGAAGAAGTCTGAATTTGGTGAAATCAAATCAGTTGACGAACGCGTGTGCGATTGCCGTAAGGAGACCACGGAAAGTGGGGACACATTAGTTGTCAAACATTGTAAATGTAATCTAATGGAAGAGAAGGAACAAGCGGAAGGAAAGGAGAAGGAAGATTATGGAGATCCCGACGAATCTGATGAAGAGAGGGTGAAAAGACAAGCACCAGCGGAGGAGGATGACTGGATTTGGGAAGGCAAATCTAATTCAAAGAAAAGACAGTACATACCGTACGAACCTCCATATGTAATACCAATACATGAACATCTCGAGGCTGGTTTAATTGTAAATGACTACGGTGAAACATTTTACAATCATGACGGCATGTACAAGCAGCATGTCATTGTTGGAAATTCTTCTACTCCGTCACCACAATATTACGGTGCTTCTGGACGGGTAGATGTGGAGCAAAAGACGAAGAAAACAGAGCAGGTTCAAGTTCAAGACTTATTGCCAATCCATCACAGTCAAGAGCAGATGTCCGCCGTTCGCGTCGTAGCACCTGAGCATTCCCCGCAAATTATTAGTTTACGACCGCCTGTGTCTGCTCTGCCAGTCACTTTCAACCGAGATCGTTTGGAAATGGAAGATGAAGAGGAGACCTTGAGTGACTTCGAAGATCCGGAGACAGAAAATTCCAGCGTGGAAGTTGATGATGCCATTGAAACAGAACCCCTCCCCCTTTCTCTTTCACACATTCCGGACGTTAACACGGTGAAAGTCCACGCTCCAGAGCCTGCTGTTGTGATCCCAGTCGACCTTGGCATTAAACCTGTAGTTCTAACTCCTCAAGTGGAAACAACTGTCGAGGGACTTGTCATTCCAAAAGAACCTGTAAAAATGAAACCAATGGATCTGCTTTCTAACCCGATAGTCCCTTTAGGACTCACTGACGTCAAACAACCTGAGCTTGTACTACCTCAAAAAATATCACTTCCACAGGTTCCACTTCCACCCAGTCTTCCGATTGCTCCTCCCGGTCCTCCGATACAAATCAACGTCCATGTCCCACCTTTGTTTCCTGATATCAAATTACCCTCACTCCCAAAACTTCCTTCGCTTCCTTTCCCCGTTAGTCCAAACACTGAACCCGATTTCAAAATACCATTAGCTAAACCTTTAGTCCTCGGTTCACGAGATCCACAAGTGCACTTCCGCGTCCCATATTCGAAAGACTCTATTATCGAGGCCATGGTTAATGAAAAAATGATGGATAAAAATCCCAATTCTTTTGTTGTCGATGGAAAATCAATGCGATCTCATCAAATTGTCTACTCCAGACCCGATTTGGCTGCTGCTTACTCAGCAAAACTCATGCTTTATAAATAAATAGTAGAGTCTTAAAAATCTTAAAAAACACCTTCCGAATCAGACTCCTTCACATCTCTATCCCAACTCTGTTGTGTTTCCCGGTTGAAACGTTAGGACTTGACAAAATTCTGTTATTAAATTACTTTACTGTGCTTTTGTAGTTTTTATATAATTTTTCATCGTCCTTATGTATAATTCTTTAATAAAGACGTTTTAACAAACGTGTAATGAAAATTTAATAGCAGTATAAACAATGAACGTCACCTAGTTTCTTTGTGTGTGTTTGATGCACACGTTCACAATGTTAATGCATATTCCCAGCAGTCATTTCAGTTCCAAAATGAACGAAGTTAACGAAATGTGAAACCTTAGACCTGCTCGTTCTGATATCAGTAGAGTTGAAACCTAGAAAGGAGAATCTCTAAACAAAGGTTTTGGTTTCTAGTATTTCATTTTTCATTCTTTTGAAGATGGCTCAGATTTTCAGAATTTAGTGTTTGTTTTTCGATACACTTCAAAGAAGAAAGGTAGTAATTATGGTAATCTCACCTTTGCGTGGACCTTCGTCTTTCTCCTTATGTAACAGACTCATAAGCACAAGCTCACAAACGGCTTTCTTTTCTTGGCAAGCAATAATGCAAGCAGTTTTGAATGCTTACGTTCGTCGTGGTTGTGCAGAAAATGCCTTTTCTAAGAAAAGAAGCTTTAACATCATGCTAAGCTTTTATAAACACTGAATTCACGGCCTAATGCTATGAGAATTATACCTAATAAGATCCTTACTTTTATTGCAGTTGTCATTTGTTCCACACAGTAGTCTGCATTGAATCCTGAATCCAGTTACAGCAGTCCCCTAAATGCAAGTGTTGTACAGTAAGGTAGTACAAGTACAAGGAATTTCATGTTGTGAACAACATTATTGCAGGAAAATGCGAACATTCGAGCGTCTTTACTACTGCAGAATACAACAAAATTAAACGACCGGATTAAGGAAAAGCCAAAAAACCCAGTACACAAAATAATCTAAGTTTTCCGTTTAAAAAGCGTAAATGTTCACTGCGCAGCATAAGTAAAGGAAGAAACCGTACAAACTGACAAAAAAACCTGCACATTTTGAAGATGATGCGGATTTGTTCTTCGCACTGAACGAAGAAAGTATACGACAGAAGGTCGACTCTCTGAAGGTAAGTGACCTTAAAGTAGATTATCCTCCAAAATCGTGTCTGGCTAGAAAAAAATTGGGATTCGAGTGGAATTCTGAATCATTTCGGATTATATAAAGAAGGGAATTTATGACAAAAGAGTCAGTTGTTGTTCCTTCAAGCGTGATTATGTTGATGTAGCGGCGCGCAAACTGTAGCGCCTATACTGCCCTCGGGAATTGTCAAAGTCACTGTATCTGTACGTATATGTTTTCAAGTTTCCATATTATTCTGTAATATAGTATGGATTCGGGCAGTGAGAAATTCCATTTGTTACCGCATATCAAATGAATTTCCACCCGAGTTCACAAAGAATAGGGAATATGACGTGCATTCAATTCAGAAACGGTAGCGAAATCCGAATAAATTCTCATAAAGTATCGATTTGTTTCGTGTACATCGCACCAATGTCATAGTTTTGATGAATATTTTTAGACTGCTGTGTGATAATAAGTATAATTTAATGGAAAATTGTAATAGAATCTAGACAATAGTTGAAGATCTTATGTAAGAATCACAGAAAATTAAGAGGCTACAAGAACCGTCGTCGAGTCGCATTTTTACAAATAAATTCAAAAAAGAATGAACAATAAAGACAATAATTAATGCACTACAGAAAACCTCTGAATGTACTACACATGAATTCTATTGTTCAAGGTTATGGAGAAAGAAATGAAAGAGGAAAACTGAAAGCATTCGTGCCGTTGTTGACAGATCCAAGAAGAATGTCGGGGAGATGAAGCGACTTATTTCAGTTATTTCTTTACTATTTATGCTCTACATGTGCTCCAGAGCGTCAAATGTGATGTGGGTGTATACATTCAAAGATGAAAAACGAATTGGTCGCCTTGCGGTTGCGATGTAAAAAAATCCAAAGAAAGTGAATCTACGTCGCACTTTGTACAAAGTATACACCAAATGTGAAACTGTGGTGGCTGGTGACAGGAGATACCCCAAAATCTTGGGAAAGTCGCAGGTTGTCTTTCTCCACAACTTTCTTCGCAACATAACAGCTTAAAATCGACAAGAAATTAGTGACCACTTGACTAGGTCAGTTGTTTGTACAGTAGGTCAAGTAAACTTTACCTTTGAAACGAGAATGATAGGAAAACAATGGTTATTTTTGTACTTTTGTAGTACAGAGTCACAGTAGCTTTACATTCCTTCCGCATTTTCGTACAAAAACGAAAGTTTACTTGTGAAACGGTCATTCCACTTCCTATTGATCTTGCAAGAGTCGTCTTCCTGTAGAGGACTGTTGATATTTTAAGTCGGTACTGCAGTTTTCAGCTCCTTGTTTCGTTGGACACATGCCAGAACGCTCATGAAAAATGTATGCAATTTGAGTTAAGACTAAAATGCACTTTTCACCATGGGACATGACAAAAGCCGTTCGGAGCTTTGCATTTTGTGTAGCCTTAAGGGGATTTTGCAAAAGCTCCAGTTCTCCAGTGTTTATGCTTCCAATGTATTATATTATGTAATGCAACGAAATTTATGTATATAGTAGTAAAGTGTAAAAAAAATCTGAAATAATTTTATGCAGGTTATATTTGCATTAATTTACGACTTTTTATCTCTCCTCTTCCTCATCATGTCATCATCATTCCAATTCCGTAGTTATGCCGTTCAAAATTACGAAACCCTTTCTACCAAAAATATGACTTTCACCTTGTTGTGACATTGGAAGAATGGTCATTGTCCTAACTGTCAGCATCAGAAATTATCATTTGAAAAGTGAGAGATGAGATATTCATTCAGCAAATCATTGACTTCCTGGTGGGAATTTCGTCGCATCACGCTTCAAAGGAAATCTCATTCGGATTGTCACATCATTTCTAAACAAACGTGGCAAGCTCACCATTCGCTCCAGGAAATTATTACGTCTTCGTACACTTCTCACTTTCCCATATGTTGTATGATTGTATGTAGTTCTCAAGCTTTTACGCAATGCTTGATGAAACCTGTATTTTTCCACTGGAAATTAACAGAACACCCGCTCACTTGAATTTTTGTATGAAAACATCCACTTTATTTTTAGTATGTGCATTACGTATAATCATAAATTAAAGACGATTTAAACAATATTGTAAAATGCCATCCTTATAATTAAAATACCATTCACATAATGTTCATTCTATTTTACGGGAGATCAAACAATAGTCACTTTCTTACTATTTAATTATTATGACATCACGAGTTCACTTGTTCACTAACACAAAACATCTGCGCGTCTACTATCCAATGTATGCCGTAAATGCAGTTTTTATTTCATTAACATTAAACTTACCGTTCGTTCGGCTGTAGTATTTTCTATACAGCACCATAAATCACGATCTGACATGCATGATAACACTTATACTTTGGTATTGATTTTAGATTTAAACACAATTCCAGCTTGTATTCATTTCCCATATAAGTTTTTTGATAAATTCATTTTTAATGTTGCCTTATTAGTTTATTAGCCTATCAACCATTGCTGGTATCTTCGTACATAAATAATATCCCACCATAAGCATAAGCCGTAGATCTATAATACGATTATGACAGTATTTTTATTGGTATGATTATCTTGTAATTATAAGTACAAACGATATGGTTGCGATTTTATATATTTTTAAAGAAAATGGGGAATGAGCCCTAGCACGTACACATTTCGTTTTATGCTCAAGGGCAACGAAAAAGACTGTGATGATGTATTAGTGATAAAGCTACGCTAAGGGACTTTACGCTGTCAACAGCGACAAAGCCGAAGAGATGACATTAAAACCCCAGCTTAATATGATTCTATATCCTTTTTCAAAAGATTTTTTAAAGCTCTAATGTACTACAGGTACGATGTACGACGTGGGCGTAATATTACGTCTATAGCACTAAACTATAGATAAAACTACCAAGTACAACTAATAATGTGCGAAACTGGACCGCTAATTTTCTATTTTAGTACCACAGCACAACGTAGCACATGCACAACGAATTTGTTTCTCCTAATGTACCTTTCATGCCTTTCATGCTGTAGTATTGTACAATAAATTAATCCTATGAAAATCTAAAGTGATATTGATGGTCCCGGACCTTTTCTTTTCTTGGATATTAATGTTTCAAAAACAGACTTTACTACATAGTAGTATCATAACACCAAGACGTCATTGCATTCAACATCATTACTATCACAATATATGCAAAAATTGATGTGTTTCTACGTACTAAACGTTACTTGTCGTTGCTGTTTGCAAAACATTATGGGATATGCTTGACATTGACAAAAAAGGTAAATGGGTTGGTTGGTTGGAGCACAGCGAAAGTTGAATAACAACTCCGGAACGACGACACACCGAAAACGACCCGTCCAAGAGTAAATGAAATGAGATTTTTCTCATGTCTGTGCATTTGAAAGGCGGGTAGCGGGAGTTGATGATGAAGCAGTGCTAGGACTTCATGTACCATTATAATAATGTGAAATTTAAAAAGGAAAAAAAGGATGGAAACTTTGATGTGTGCGATGTGCTTATTCGTGTGACGTGGAATGGTGAAAGTGAAGTGCTGAATGTGCTGTTACAACCCATGGAGTGAAAGCTCGCATTTTTTTCTTCTGTGTTGATTTAACGGAGAAACCTGACAACGCAACGGCTTCAACAGAATATATATATTATGGTCCTTTCGTAGAATTTCCACCATTTTTTGTTCTCTTTAGGCGGTTTTTCTGGTATCCCACGAAAATGGTGTGTAACAATAATGTGCATGACGTAAATACTGGACTTACAGACGTAAGAATTTCATCTAGGTTGTAACTATTGTTGAGAATTTTTGATAACACGTTTCAGTTTCCAATTCCTCACACTTGAAATATTAATAGCTACAGTTAATTGATAAATTGATAATTTAAACAGTTATATATAGTAATGTTAAATGCAACATCTTGAACTGTGTTTGCGTGAAATTCATTTAAGCTTTCCATGAATTTATGCTAAGGACACAAGTAAAAAATAACCTATATTTCAGTGAATTGAATCATGCTAGCAAGTCAAATATTTTCTCATCTCTGGCTTATCTTATGCTATTTTTAGATTTAATCGGACATCTATTTTAGGATGAGTGAAGTTAGGACCCATCGTGATTTAATTTCCCTGTCGGTGACATTGACATTTTGTATAACTCTTTCTCTCTCGGTCTCCGAGCTGTGAGTTCAGGTTCAATGCAGTTTCCGTTTCACGGAACCTTTAACTCTTTTTTGACCCACTTGAAATTTTCACCTTTCAGATTCGAGGGAATCCTATTAATAATTTTGTATCCTGTTTGCTCTTACCTAACCCATTTTGACATTATGCAATATATGGTCTGATGCGAAATTCAAACTATCTCATCAAGTGGAACGGACTATTAATTTTTGGTGTCTCGTGCATGTCTCGTCTCCTATTTTGATACTTCAGTTTTGTCAATGGACCTCCCACACCCACGCGTGTTACGATGGGATTCATTAACCGTACATGTTGCCATTGAGTCGATTCAGTCCATTGATGCAAAAAGCTTAACATTTTCAATCAAAAGTCCCAGTGAATGGAATTACCGTATTACAGCACCGTTTCAATGCCTCGCCCTGGAATGTAGGCGGAGTACAAAGATTTAGTGTGCACAGCACCTCCGCAAGTAGCCCCAAAAGTTCCATTTTTAGCGGGACCAACAGCAGGAGCGGGCGTAGTTTCATATTTTTTCCCGTTGGCTAAAAGTAAATGATGTCCATTAGCTTGTTTACCCCAATGTCCATTTTGGACTCGGTAGTCGAGTCGGCGAACTCCGTTCTTGCGAACTAATCCAACTGTGTTGAGTTGCTGCTGAGCCAATTCTGGAGAATTTCCTGGAGATGGAGAATTTGAATAGGACTTGTTGTTTCCTTTGATGGCGTGTATGTGACCAAAATTGATGGACAAATTGGTTGAAGTAGTTGTATTCGTAAGAAACGTACCATTTCTTGTGAATGGGGATGCCTTTTGGCGACTGCAGCATGAGGGACAAAGACGGAGGAAACCATTCCGGAACTTGGACGACATTATGTTGTACAGAATGGGGTTCAGAGCTGAGTTGATGTACAAGAGAATGCGGCAAAAGTACATGATGTTAAAGTACAGTTCTTCAGAGCCTTGGAAGAATGTCTCGTCCATGAAAACCACAACGAGCGTCAGGACACGGAATGGGAATAGACAGAGGAAGAATGTGAAAACGACAGTTCCCAACATCATGACAACTTGCTTCCGGGCCTTGTTAAGATTCTCGTCCTTTGCATTAAGTGATATTTCGAGTGTGCTGTCCATCGTGAGTCCTTTGGCAATTTTGGCATAGGTCACGAGAAGAATGAAAAACGGAACCACAAAAAAGAGAACGATGGATGAAACCGTGTACAAATCCGGTAAAAGTCTGCCTGACTCGACCATGCATTGGGCAATCATCGTTCCGTTCTGTACAGACTCATGATAAAATATCATGAAATACATTGGACTGAAAGAAAAAATTAAAAAAAACAGTATTATTTTTTAAAATAGTATTTTTATAAACGAATTGCTGTAGTTGTTGTTCTGAACTTTGGAAGGAGAAACTTCACCAGATATTCCTTGATCATGACGATGTGTCATATTGTCAAACATTTCGTATGATTGAGCACCGTATGATAACCTCTTAACCTTGCAAGATGCAATGTCATGTGATGATCACAGAATCACAGTATGTTGATAAATAAATCGTGGCTTATCACCTGCTAAATTATTACAAGTTGCGCAAAAATGGAAGTTTTATTTATACTTGGCGACAAGTCTTATCTGTCTTTTATCTTTCTGAGCTCATGCAGGAATGACATCCGACTCTAAGTTTGCTAAAAGACATCCTGTTTACTTAAATCATCAAAAATGAAATTTCCTGATAAGGCTTTTTCCTTTCATTTATCACATTTACAGAATTCCATGTTGTTCAAATATGATTATTTTTCATGACGACCTTGACATTCAGGAATTTAACTCGCCTTGTGAAGCTGCAGACGCTTTGTGGTCGGGGCTATAAATGCCTCATGACATTGCTGCTAGATCGTGGTTTGCGAATAATTAAACGGCTCAAAGCGTTTTTATGTAGAGTGTCGAATGCACTTTGGACTGGATAGGCAGAAATTTTCAAAAGCAATTTATGCACGACAGTACAAGTTGAGACTTGACAGACACAAAAGAAGGGCGGAAAGATGGTCCATCTCATTGGTGAACGATGTAATTACCACTATAAATGCAAATGAGATTGACAAGTTGATTTTCCTGGTCATGTTTTGTCAGTGGATCAATGAAATTAACGCATCTCTCTTTGGTGAAAATAGTTTCACAATCCTAGTTTAGCAATGCACCGACCTACCGACCTACCAACTAGCCGTTTTCTTGAAATTAAGTATCGGGAAGGCTCTTTGTATGCACAAAGCACAAGTGACAGAAAATCAAATATATTACCTGGTGACTACAGTTGCTAAAACCCACGCCATGATACAGATCCATACTGCCCGGGACTTCCTGCAAAATGAGTTAGCATTCAGAGGTCGACAGATCACGTAGTAACGCTCGAAACTGATAGCCAGGATTGTGAAGACTGAAGCATTTGCCACTGTTTGCTCCAATAATGGAACGAGCTTGCCTGCAGTAACCAAATATTTGCAAAACAGACCCGTAAAATTATTAGCAAATAATCCAGAAATATATGCTTATTTGGTTATTCTAAGAAGTAATGTTGACACTATCATTCACAACTAATAATAAAGTAGGAAACTCAGAAACTCTGTTACTTACACATATGAAATCCCAAAATCCATTTATTTGGGTCATAGGTCACTTCAATGAGAGCCGTTGGGGTGCATACAACCAATACGAGCAAGTCGGCCACGCTCAAATTCACAAGGAAGATATTCGTCGAAGTCCTCATATCCCTTGAGTAGTAGATGACCATAGTGACCATGATGTTTCCCACGGTGCCCACAGCGAATATGATGACAAAGAATATCAATAGAGTCACTCGGAGGTACACCGGAAGTGTATTTTCGTCAATTCCTTGATCCAATGCTTTAGCGGAATCCACGATGTACGCATCGGAACTTATGCCAGTGACAGTAGAGAAATTGGTGTCTGTCAAGTTGCTTTCGTCCATGATTATAATTCTTTTTTGTTCCAGCAAGGAATGATAATTTCTATATAAATTAATAATATGATATCAAAATTATGAAAACTGTTAATTTGTTAACGGGATAAGATTTTCACGAAGGAGGCACTTTTTTGCTATAATTTGGAGAATTTTAGCTAAAACCGTTGCAACGTCATAGTGAAATTATATTATATTATGGCGTATGTGCGAATTGTGTGCAATCCCTGTCTTATATACGAATCTGTCAGCAGATTACTAAAAATCATCGCGATATAAGTTAGCATCGCACAGCATTTCTTTCATGTAAACAACAAATTTCCTTGTTTTTTTTTGTTCGATAGTTTTTACCCGTCGACCAAATGTGGGAAAGTCTGAGTTTGAGTTCATGATACTCCTACGAACTGTCGAAAACAAGACTATGAGTTTGAGCTTCTCGTCTTTATTATCACTAATAAACGAACTTGAACGTGATGAGATGACTGAACAAAGTGCGTACTCGTGTTTCTTTTGATACACCACAGATGTACAAAAAGTCAAGGTTGTTCGTATTTCTCCGCAAGCCCATAATGCAATATTTCATCGTACCGCTCCTGTATTAAAGTATCACTACAGTAAACTGCATAACATGCTTATATGATTCCTTGATAAATGGTCCATTCTCATTGACGGTACCAACAAAAGCATTACTTTTGATATAAAAATGGTTATTTCCCCTTTAACTTGGATTGTAAGCTTCATTGACTGACTGACAGTTTATGCGCTTGCACTGCGTGGGAGGATTATTGTCATTGGATTTTGGTGAAGAATGACAGCTTCGGGCTTCGAGTAGGAAGACACTACGAGAACTGCGTTGTTGTTTATACATTTCGTTTATTACCTAATTGAAAGCTGTCAACTTTTCAACAATTCCCTTTGTAGCAAAAAGCAAATGCTTGTACTTTTAATCACGCGATTTAACAAATATGTCAAAATATTATTTGACACTGCAAAAAACATGTCTATACTTTCATTGGCGTTTCGTTTTTATTTCTTGTACAAATCACTCTGAGAAAAAATACAGCAATAATTTTTGTATTGCGTTTCGAATTTTTGTATCTATTTTTGGAACGCTGTAATTAAAGGTATTACAAGACTTCGACGGTTCAAGCTAATTGCTATTAGTTAGAAATCTATGAACCCTTCAATTTAATACCAATTTCCTCGAAAACTTTAGGCAGGAATACATGATAACAATGTGTGTTAAATTTTTGCTGAGCTAGTATCAAAGTTCATAGAAGCGTTATTATTAAAAGTTGAGCTTCTTTTGTATTATCATTATCAAGAGTTTTCAATACACTGCTTGCAAGTTTCCGGTTATAGCACGAACTCGAACGGCTATTATTGTAGTATAATAATTCTGATTTTCTAAGAAAAGTGAAGAAAGGGTCAATGAATAAAAAATAAAATTAAGGTGCCTCTTTTCATTCATGGAAGCAAATCCCCAGCTCGTGCCTTATTGTGCAACGTTTTCGACACTATCTCATTTCGTCATTTCTCATTTTCACCAAGGAGAGAAAGTCCTTGAAAAGAGACTCGGATGAAAAATTCTTTTTCGTGTTCATTAAAAACCACACAGTCAATTTCCAACGCACAAAGCAGACTTCTCTCGAGAGAGTATAAATTTCGATGAAATTCAATACTTTGTAACTTTGTAGGAGTCCAAATTTGCAAATTTTATTTATTTATGGTATAAACTTGAAGTAACCAGTTATCGTGTATTTTCCTTTTTCTTGTATAGTGAAAAAGAAAGCGTCAAGATTGTAAAGGGCTTTACAATCTAAAGCTCATATAAGCTCTTAAGAAAAAGACTTTGGCTTTCTTCACGTTTCTGTACGTCCATTAAAATTTTTTTCTCCTTTTACTTTGGCCTTTTCACATTTTTCATTGCGCTTTCATTTTAGCGTAAAAAAGGAAAGACAAAGTTTGAGTGAGATTCGAAAGCTGGCCTTGTGTTTGATAGAGGTTTGTGTATTAACAACTCATCAATTTTATAACGATGGTTTTATTTCATAGCAAGACAAAAGATGTCTGAATGGGCCACTTTCACCATAAAAGCAAAGAAAAACGGTCTTTTTCTTCGACCGTCTGTTATTATGTTAGCTCACGAAGTAGAAATCAATGCAATTCCTTCACAATCAAAAAAGAAGTAATATTGAGAGAATTATTGCTCTGTTCTGTGTCTGTCTGTCTTGTTTTCTGAAGGCAACTTTACTGAATTTTCCACTAGACTTCCTTAAAACATTGAGCAATAAACGAAAAGGATTGGCGAGTGGAAAAAACCCGTTCTGTAGGTTCATCTCTAGTTTGTTTACAAAAGTGCGTCCCAAAGTACTTTAAAAGATTTCTGTTTTTCGGATCTCTTTAACTCGATTAATCACGTTACTTTGTGAAGGAAACAGAGGTGATCACCAGACACCGGACCGCCAGTTGATGTAAATAAAAGGATAAATACAATCCTTCAACGGCCCAGTTTTCAACTCCCACATACAATGTAAACAAAGTACAAGGGTTAGTAAGTTGGGGTAATCTTTACTTTCCAACGAAGACCGAAGACGTAGTCGTCGTGACCTTCAAAAAAAGCTTTGTCGGATTAGGAGGATGCTGGAGTCGAAAACAATAGGCTTTCCCATGACTGATTTTCAGTAATTTGTCTCATTGTCTCACAGAGCCTAATCAAAAAGTCTCATAGTCGACTTGGTACATACCGTATGTCTAGAGTGTGAGAGTATGGCACAAAATAAGTTATCGTCGTTTGATGTGACAGAGATTACAAGACAGACGATTTATGTCAAATACTTTTGTAAAGTCCCTGGAAAAAGTCTTGGAAAATTTTCCACTTTCTCATATATGGTTACTAGCATTAGTTTGTTAGGAACTCTCAGCACTGTGGGCAATGGAAAAGTTTCCTGGTTCTGGTAAAATAGTTCTTGGTGTCTTTGAAGTGGGAAACAAAAAATATAGCCTTTCAGAAAATTACATTTTTTATGAGCATAGTATCATAATGTAATTACAGCTACTAAATAGGAAAAGCGTAATTTTGACAATAAATGCGTGGTACGACAATAAAAACGAGAGCTTTTTAGATAAAATAAAAAAAAAGTTGGCATTGAACTTGGCAAGTGAAAGCCCTCGCACTCGCGTCCCTTTGAAACCTAATAATAATGATTCTAGGCTTTCTAGGGAACCAAATACATCTGGATATTAGCAAAATTTCGAAAAAAACTGTATGTTGTCAACAAACGAAACAAAAGGATATCAGGTTTCTAAAAAAAGAATTGTTTCAGACGTTCTCCATTAAAACAGAAACGGAACATTCAAGGATAAATTGAGCAGGCTGTTGTTCTGTTCCTCCACGTCCACAACGAGTTCAGTTCTTCACTTCAAAAAGCTTCACACCATTAGTCCAATGCAATTTAAGGGATTCGGTGCTAGAGTGTTTCATGTTACGTATACAAAACACCATTGCAATAACCCGATTAAAGTCTGATGTCTGTGCTTTGTTAATCAAAAGTATGGGGAAAGTGTCCTTCACCATGACTCGTTCTTTTCAGGGCAACGCTCGTTGTCACGCCCGAATCATTTTCGCTCCGTAAAATGTAGCCTTTACCATTAATGTATTACGTAACATATAAACGGATTCACGTCACTCTACTTTCCTTTACTCTTTTGTTTCTCTTTGATTTAAATGTTTTAGAGTGCATCCGCCCACATGCTTTGCATAAAATGCATGACGCCTGAAAATCAGAGGCGCACTTGCTTCCAAAACAGAACTTACAAAATCATAAAATTTACATTTACCGTCTGTTAATTTTCCCGAGTACTTTACATTGCCTCTTTGCAAAGAGGCAATGAAAACATGAAAAGGTCCGAGTCCAAGCACGCCGCAGGTAACTTTCCATTTTGTATCTAAACTCCTATACCGTAAAATGGGAAAATCCAAGAGAGATGGCTTGGACAACTTGTGCTCCTCTATCGTTTCATCATTTTCCTCCAATACCAGATCCTTTTGATGAACAAGCACTGTTTACGTACGTACTACGCTCAAATACCCGGGAACCGTCCTACGTAACAGTAAATCCTGAACTCGGTCGCAAATTCCGTAGTAATAAAGACAAGATTTCATTGACTAAGTCAATGAGCTCGAAAGCAGACTAGGTCAAATTCCGAATCTGCAGATACGTAATCATGTTCGCTCCAGGTAAACTGTTTTGCTTCCTGTGACCACCCACGGTGCTTTATGTGGAATGAGTAATAAAGCTGGCAGTCATAAAATGATGTTTTCATCATCATCATCCTCGTCATTTGAACTCTTTTCTTTTGTTTGTCTTTTCACGTACATACCACAATAAAGAAGGAGTTGCCGAGTTGCATAATTGCAGAGGACTATTCGTATTCGTAATTAGTTATTATTAACTAGGGAAGGAATTTTCTATTCTCCAATATTGAATGCTTACATTATAAAAGTTATAGTAGATATTTTTATCTTCCAAGAACATATCATCGTGACGCGAAAAGACGTGCAAATTCTTCTTAATGAAAGTTGCTGATTTAGGAATTCGAAATTGCAAAGAATCTGGAATGCCATTTTATAACAAGGAGAAACTTTTGGGGTAAAGTAAGTACGCCGTACGCTAGTTAGTATATAATCTTCTAAAGCTGACGTGGGCGTTCCGCTGTACCAAAATAACCTATTGCTGAGGTGAATGTAATTAAAACTTTAGAAATCAGATTAGAATAGCTAAGAATTTTCCTCTGTTGAAGAAAGTATGTTGTTCTGTAAGGAAATGTAAAGAGTGTTTAGAAAAAAATGTTTGAAACTCATCAAAAAATTAGTTCCATGCTTGTAATGTATTAAGTTATATGTTTGAATATGTGCATTTATGCATGTATTAATGTGATGTATTATTAGTATTCTTAATAAATTCAAAGTTTGCTCAAGTTTTTTCAAATTCCAAGAACCTTGGGTTTTTGAACTCAGACAAAACTTGAGAGCACAAATTGGCTTTCTTAGTTGACGAAAGGTGAATGTCATTCCGGTCATCGACATGACACGTGCCGAATCGTGGACCCAGATAGTCCCACTCTCTCACTTCATTTTTTGACAGAGTGGAAATAAGGAATGAAACGAAAGAACGGATGTAAAAATCGGAAAATAATAAAGCGCAAGTCAAGGAAGTTGTAGGTGGATTATTAAATTATTTCGAGTTTCCCTGAGCATCTTTCCATTTGCATAGGAAGTACACAAGGCTTTTTTTCAATTTGTACTTTTCATTTTTAAAGAGGAAGCAAACAGACGGGGAAGAAAGTCGAGTAGGATTGTGTATATTGTTAAAATATTATATTCATGAAGTATATGAAGAGGAGACGGAAAAGAAAGCTTTATACAGCAGCACCAGCTACTAGCCACGGTGTGACGCATTTTACGCATACATGGAATATTTGAGTGAGAAAGAGAAAGCCAAGGGCGCAAAAGGTACAACAAAGACTTGACTTGGACGAGAGGAGACTTGAGTGAGTGGAATTAAATGCGGAAATGTGGGGCAGACACGGGGTGTCCCGACTCACGGTCAAATGAACAAAACAGCAACGGGGAAGTGAAAGTGGGACCAAGGAATTTCACCGGAGCATACGAAAAGATCCGTGTCAGCCCAAATTACGGACAACAACTCTCCTCTCGGCTCTAGGGACAATTTCCTGGGTCGATAGTCGTTAAATGAGAATGAGCGTTTGCTCGTCGGGGTCGAGGATGGACCTCTTTTTCGAACGGCGACACGTGCCACACAAATCCTTTTTTGGATCGAACTGTTTGTCAATTTGCATAGAAAAGTGACTGCGTGTGCTCTCCTAAAGCGCGTGGACATCAAATGTCCGAGTCCGTCCATATCCTATGATTTCTTTTACAAATCTTCAAAGCTCGTGAATATACTACTAACTAATCTAATTTCAAACGAACCATGGTACAAAAGCTGTCATTGTATTTCTGCTCACCTGTGCTTATAGCGTACGCGTAATTAGCTGTGGGTTTTGCTTTGAACTTCGAGTAGGCTACCACTCAAAAGTGGTCAATTGGCTCTTTGGCCTGTGTAACCTACTTTTTTGAAATTAATGACGAAAACCACATTTTCACAAACGTGTGAAACCTCAGAGCCTGAAACGTAAGCCTACAGTGCGAAATACGGTTTATTCTACGATGATGCTGTGCTAATACCGCTCCAATAAAAAATTGGCGTCTTGGGGTAAAGTGCGACAGAGCAAAAAGTGTGCTGCTTACCTTTCCAGTCGATTTCTTTTGTGATGTTTTCAGACGACGATGTCACCAAGCGAAATAATTTTGAACATGCTTTTGTTCAGTTTAAAATAAATAATACTGGATCGCCTAGATGTTAAAAAAAATTCGGGAAACTAAGCGCTAAGCTTGATACAATACAAGACAAATTTGAGCGCTCTTGTTTCCGCAATAAATCCTGAGATGAAGACAAAGATGAATGGAAAACGCGTAAAAGATGAAAGAAAAAGGTGATTTAATGTCTGAAGAAGAAAAAGAGAAAGGTGTAAGTAATCTTTAGTTGAAGCGAGCCAAAGGTGTGTGAACTTTGGACGAGTAGTCAAATGGAATGATGCTAGACTATCTCATCCTAAGCGACTGTACGTGGAACCAAGTCTGATGCCACAAACGAAGCGTGCTTGGCTTTTATTCGCCTGTAGGTTCTTCCGACAAAGCGGGATTTGCCCGGGCAGCGTCTTTCCTTTTCCTTCCTTTACAGAGTAGACTGGAACCCGGGTCCGGGCTGCGCCCCGTGGTCTCTCTCTTCTCTCTCACTCTCTCATACACTTTTCTCTCACTTACACACACACATTTCAGTGAAACAGTACGTTTCATTCCAAATGCCTACGTTCTCCTTTCCATTTTATGTACTTTCTTTCCCTTCTTTTACAGTACAGATTTGGTCATTCAAGAGCTCAAGTCAGAACTCAGAAGACTTCGTGTCGAAGCTCATTCTATCATTACTTGAGCTAGCTTATATGTAAGCTTCTTTGAAACATGGGCTTTCACTCGATCCCAAATCCACACCCGCTGCACCTCTGGATGAGGCTTAATGTTTTTCAAGCTCATCTTATAACCAATACCAAGTACCTCTCTTCACTTTCTCTCTTCAACTCTTCCAACAAAACGCTTTTTTATGGCAAACTGAACCTGAATTATATAACTGCACTCAACAAAAGCTATCTTTCTCGACTTTAAATTCAAAAAATCTATACAATTCGAACCCAAGCCATGCACGTGATCGCTTGTGAGATTCAAGGACACCTTAGGCATTTCCTCCCCTTTCAAAACGCGATGCTTTTATTGGTATAAAAATAGGAACAGTCACTGCAATTTATCGAATACGACCAAATGAAAACCAAGTAACGTTTTAAGAAGAGTTCGTCCTATTTTGTATTCCAATCATGTACGTACCTCAGTTCTTTAACTTCCAGTCTAAGGATTGCCATTGAGTTTCTCATTGTTTTAGCATTTTTACATGTTTTCCTTACAAAATATTCATCTTCAGTTTTATAGAGCAGGACTAGCACCCTTTAATAATAATTAATGACAAAGTTGAATGCACAAAACAGAAAGAGGACTTGGAGACATGTCGTCTGGAACAGAAAAATATTAGTCTAAGGAGCAGGAAGACGAAATAGGATTTCAAAAGAAAAGATAAAAAATTTATCCACTCAAGCGGAAGTTGGAATGCTAAATCTAGTGTGACAAACAGGCAGTGTGATTATGACAGTAGCTGTCAGGTTCAATGTTGACTGCGTCGTAAGCATTATTCTAATGCACGGAAGTGTTTTAGCGGTTACCCGGAAAGTAGTGGGATGCTACTTATGCTGTAATCCAACATGGTAACACACGTGGAGAGATTTACTAGGACCATAGGTCGAATTTCCATAAAATGGTGTCGTGGTTTAGAAAGATTTTAATAAGGCGAAAGCTTCCACTTGACTGCTGATGAATTTCTATGATAAGTGCTGCAAATGGGATGACGGTGACTGGGTGGCTTAGGTTGTAAGTTAGCAACAGGCCGTGAACACGTGCCCTTAAAATGAACCACGGAAACTTCTTGTTTGCTCAGGATTCGGGGAGAACGGTTCAAGTTGTCTCCAGAGAGTTGCTTCAAATCTCTCCAGGCTCTGTTTCGACTATGTCTTTCTATTCCGAATTCACTTCCTTCGCAGTTGTTTGTACAGCACCTTGAACAAGAGTGTTTTTCCTTGCCCAAGTTCAATGCTAATGCGAAGAGTATTGCTTAAGTGCTGCAAATACTGGAGTGAAGATGAGTATTCCGCCTACATTTTGCCATCAAGCTCTTAACATAAGATAATACCACGTTCCTTGATGCCTGGATAAAGAACGCTCGTATTAGAAGAGTAAACAAATACTTTTCTTAATGGAAAAATAAGTTTATTTACCTGAGATATAGCGAAAGTTACAAAACGAATGTCAATAGAGAAGGTAAAAATTTATGAGTAAGAATTAAAGTAAAGTACTACATATATTTACATTATGAATATTTTTATACAGGACGAGGATTTTTCTTACTCTAGTGAGATGAGATGAACATTTCTAGGTTCCATTTTTTTGTCAAATTGTGACAAGAAGATTTTTTTTATTATTCCCATAATATAAGGCATGGTCCCAGCAGATATGCAGCACTTGATCGGTGTCGGCAATCGTGTTCCAGGAAAACGCAAAGATTTGAAAATCTGTTGGGATTTGTTGGAAGGGAATCCCGTATAAAATGCCAAGCAGTCATGAAAAGCAAGCGTCAAGAAAAAATGGGTCTGTGACAACGAGATGCTGAATGACACTCGTTGAAGATACATTTCCGCCGACTGCAACTGACAGCTTTTACGATTTTCTATTCCTTTCATTCTGATTCTGCCGTATCCTTTTCCTTATCTCCCTCTAGTCTTTTCCATACTCGTCTTGAACCAAAGTAAAGTGCCCAAGGACGCAGAACTTACTAGCGGTTTTGTTATCCGCACGTTTTCATTCTAAAAGTGCACGAGGTGTAATATAATAAATCCGAAATTCGGTATATCGTACGTCCCTGTCCACAAGGGCATGCAAACGTGCCATGAGGTAAAATAACCAATTACAAAAACTACTGGATATCCTCATGTGATCCTAAGTTCCTGTGCAACTGTGCAAATATTCAAAAGTGCCAGGCCAATTTACATTCAGCCTCTTGAACTTGTGTAAAAGCATGTAGAGTTTAGTACGCCAATGTGTAGCGTATAATAGAGAAATTGAACATAAGACAGCGTCCACAAACCGCGTAATCGGACTGTAGGAGCCGAACGCCATAGGAGCATCTCAATTTTGCGTAAAAGGAGCATCTACCATCGTCTAAGGAGCATTTTTAACTATATTTAAATATTACATGTAAATGTAAAGGAGAACCTACAATCACCTCATATATCATGCTCGAAGGTGCAGAGGCACTGCATTCTTGTTGTGACTACCGCCTAAAGTAGAGGAAAGGTTTTTCAATTGTGCCACTCAAAATCAGTGATAATGGACATTGTTACATACGGAAAGACCCAAATGGGTAAACCAATGTTGCAATACAAAACTAGAAATTACAGATTAAAAAGCACTGATACTGTTGGGACGCAGCATTGGGTGTGTGTGCACAAAGTGTGTCCAGGAACGTTATCCTTGGACTGCAAAGGAAGTCCCAAAGAAAAAGTACCACACTTGGAAGATGAAACTTTGAATGTGTAAGAATGCTTAAATTCCATTTTATAACAAGTTATGGTCTGTACCCTGATAATCTTTCATAGTCACCACAATTAATCTCATTATTGTGGATTTGGTGCTGTTCAGGAGAGCGAAAAAGGTTGCCAGCGCAAAAATGCGGGAAGCTGCGCTGACATCAGGTGAATCCCCTCAGAAGATTGTAGCCAAAATATTACAAGGTAAGCCAACAATATGCAAATATGCCCAAATGACTTCATGTAATCTGTCCAGTTCCTTATCATTCAATGCATATGTTGCAGATGTACCATTGGACAGCGTAGCGTTAATGCCGAAACGCTCCGCTATGACAAGAACTATTCGAAGAATAAGACAGAGGAGCGACATGCGGCATGAACCGAAGAGCAAGGAAGATATCCCGGACGATTTTACGTACACATGAATGTTCAATGGGACTCCAATGATAGCCGAAGAATTCTGATCTTTGCTACAGCAGAGAATTTAAATGAGCTTCAACAATGTGAAGTGTGGATCGCCGATGGAACATTTTCTGCTTCTCCGAAGCTATATACACAAATGTATACTATCCACGGGTTGGATGCTCAAGGATTTTGCCTGCCATATGTCTTCGCGTTGTTGCCCAACAAGCAAGGTGCAACATATGTAGATTTTTTAAAGAAACTAAAAGAACTGAAACCTGAACTTAAACCAATGATAGTGGTTGTTGACTTTGAACTTGCTGTTCAAAACGCATTCCAGGAGGTTTTCTGTGATGTAAATGAAGATTACTGCGTTGCTGTGAATGGCTGTAATTTCCATTGGGGAAAAAACCTTCGAGAAAATTTAGATTTTGAACTACGCAAATTAATAGAAAGTGAGAAAGAGTATGAAATGGCTTTTCTAAGAATAAAAGCTTTGGCATTCGTCCCTGTTGAAAATGTGAAGGAAGCGTTTGATGAACTAAAAAAGTCAATCGTTGGTCCAATGGGGAAACACTTTGAAGCTTTCTTTGTCTATTTCAAGAATACGTACTTAGGGCATGAAAACAAACATGCCATGTTCCCTCCAAGAATCTGGAGCGTTTACAACCGTACGACAAATCAAGTGGAAGGTTGGCATCACGCCGTAAACACAATGCTGGATGGGAATCACCCGCCATTTTACAAGTGCATTTCAAATATAAAAACATACCAGAATACGACAGAAACAGAACTTGTTCGAAAATCCATGCAACAGGCTCCTGATATTCGTCAATCTCAACAACAAAGAGATTACAACAAAAAACTATACGACTTGGTAATTACGTTCAACAACGTTGCTCTGTCCAAATACATTGTCTCAGCCAGTAGACTAAATTCCATGATGTACACGACCAGACGCAAACGCAAGCGTGATGTACCAGCGAACCTCACTGATGAACCACCTCCTTCTGAAAACGAACCACCGTCCGAACTAATGCCTATTGAACCCGAACCTCTACCTGCAAATAAGAAAGCTAAAAAGGATAAGACTTTGTGCCGATTTGTTTGCACTCCTGTAGCAAAACGTACGCGTTCTAAGAAAGTATAATATCTTGCTTTTTTTGTTATTGTAATTCCTGCAGTCCAAAATTACTTGTAAATTATGTGATTCGAAATAAAAGTACTACTGCATTGTTAAAGTAACTAATATTCTACAAAGTGCTCCTTTTTCACTTTACAAATGCTCCTTTCACGTTCGGCTCTTTTAACACCAAGTGCTCCTTTGGCGTTCGGCTCCTCAGTCCTACAATCCACAAACCGAAACCTTGACATGTGCGCCCATATCGAGTGAATTCAATAAGATCTGGAGAATACGGACGTCATTTGGAATAAGCCCAGTATATAAATTCGGTTCCATTTCGTCTTGTTTACTCAGGTATAGAATACCTGTTTATTTTTCTCATTCAGTGTTAAAGATTTCGCCGTATGTGTAGGAAGTGCCAGACCTTCACTCAGTCAGTTGTCAACTCAAGTTTAACCAATAGTAAAAGCAATTCTGGGAAAGCATTTGTCAAAATAAGCTTAGCTTATTGTGGAGGTCACGGTTTCTTGTAATGACAGCTCTTCTCCCAAAAGTTATTTCAGCTCGGGGAAGAGACGGATGAGCTTCAGCGTTCGTAATTACGTGTCTTTAGGAGATGCAAACTGCGTCGTGTCTTCTTTCCCTGCTTGGTTTTCAGGAAAAGCCGTTTCTCTCATCCCTCCTCGTGTCGATGAAGAAAGCCAAGACATTTGTTTTGGAGTAACTGGAAAATCCTCTATGCTTTGACGCACAGCGATCATGACAAGACTACTGGAATGAACTAGATTTTACCCTGGAAGTAAATGACTCACATTTATTATTCACAGTGGACTTAATGTCACTTCTAAGTGCTCGGCAACACAAGAGAGAAGTCAACTTAATGAGTTTGTAATTTTGTCAGTTCGGCCAAGCATGCGGTTGACTTCCTTCCTCATCTTTACCATTCGGTTTCTATTGAAGAAATCGACTTTGAACTGCATTTTACTACATTAAAAACTCATTTCTAAACGTTATTTCTGCTCAGTTTCTAAATGTTTGTTTTTAAAAAAACTCATCCTTATCGTTATACTTTTGCTGCCTACAGCACCTTTCTCTAATAGTTCCAAGTTGTGCCTACATAAATACTATGAAACTTTGACCGGAAACCTAACGAAGAAAGTTGCTGTTTTGAAACCAAGGCGTAAAAAACGAAAAAAGTTTGGGAATTTATTGGAATTCCTTAGGAAAAACTTGGACTTTCGCCGTCTCAGGTGTATCAAAGTGCTTCGCGGTTAAAGCAGGTAGACATATAGTTTTCGAAAGCACTACATAACCTTTGGTCTGTTTTATATGACTTTCCAGATTACATATTGCTTCCCGGATGTGTCACAACGTAAGGTTAAACATTAAACTACCCTTATGCCATATGGAAAGCAATAATTTCTAATATATTTAACGAACCTTTACTTTGTCTGGAACAATAACTAACGCAATGGAATGAAGCAAACATTTTCTTGACTTGTGACCTGAGAGGAAAGTCAAAAAAAACAAAAGTTTGCGTATGGGAGTTACTGTTACATGGACGCTGACCTATTTTTATAAAACGGGCATTGATCCACAGAACTCTTGTTTTCTCGTTCTTTCTGTTTCTAGATAATTTGAGAAAATTCTTTGATTCCTTTTAACATGTGCAAAAAATACGTTTTTAGCAGAATTCAACTGTTCAACGTTTATTGTGCAAACCCGTGACACTACTGAACTGTTGAGAAAGTCTTACCTTTAAGTGTGTATGCTAAAGCAAGCGTCCTGGGAAAGTGAAAAGTAAAGAGAAAATAAAGTGCATGCTAAAAACTTGTTTCGGTCGTAATCCTTTTTAATGGTTCACTATTTGTATTGCAATTCTCGACATTTTTGCATACGGACAGAATTCTGCCTGGAGAAGACTCAAGTTCCAGACTCCAGGGTTCTCTTTCACGTATAATTCCCATAAGAGTAAAGGTGGAAAATTGCAAGCTTTTAATTTCCTTTTGTACAAAATTATTTATTAAAAGTTTACCACTTCATTTCATATTTTTACATACACAAAACATACATTTTAACGTACGGTTGATCACTTATATAATGAAAAGTCATAATAAGAATTGTATTTTTTTAAACTACAGATTTTCAAGAATAAAATGTTTTTCCATCTAAATACATAATCTTTTAGGAAAAGCAAGACACTACATTCTGATAAAAATAAGTGTTCAATAATGTAATTTTAAAAATAGTAGGCAATGTGTGTACAAGTTCCAAAACAAAAATGTTAATGTTACATTAGTTTATATTTATGCAAGATTTGTAAAAACGACGACGCACAACAGTCTAAAATATTGTATAAAAATTGGAAATGAGAAAGCATATGTAACGTTTACGTTCACCAACAACAACCGATGATGACGGCGGGACGACGGTTGCGCTGATGTGATGACATGACACATGACAATTTTTAATGTAGTTAAATAAACCATTTTCCAAAATATCATCGTCTTCTCCTCTTCTTGATGGCAAAGAAAAACACTAAAACTTCATGTCGCGATGTCGTCGTCGCATTACTCCAAACCCAGTAACACACACGAGAACAAAGAGAAGTGTGATGGCGACCGCAGCGAGGATTCCAAGCATGGAAAAGCAATCATTGAAAGCAAGATTGCCACCACCTGTAGACATTTTGGGGAAATGCACGAATACAAAAAAAGTTAATTATTGACATCACTAGTCTACGATTTTCTTGGTCAAGTGGGTGGCCACGAGCGAAGGATTCTCCTTGAATAATAATGTAATAATAACTACAGATAGCAAACTTGTTTTTGTATAATTTTGTAGCGTTATACCGTAAACAGTCGGTCCCGCAAGAGCCAGCTCGGGTAAATCATCAGGTCCGATGACGTGCACCACGCGACGAAGACGAAGCGACTCCCCGGAGACAGTTTCATTGTAACTTGGTAGTGATTGGGGACTTCTTCTGGACCTGATGCTACTTCGGCTACTTCTCTCTGAACGAGTTTCTGTCGATGACTCGCCGCTGTCTGTTGGTTTAGAGCCTTCGCCGGCTGGGACATGCAACTATATAAGTCACATCATTAAAAAATGCGATAATTCACTTTAGGTTTTTGTTTTGTTCCTACAGGAAGTACATTGATTAAAATTCATTGAGCCAGCTTTCTGTATTCCCAAGAAGTAATCAAATGCGGCATCCCATTGCAATAATGCCTGGTACAAGTTCACGACTAACCTTTCATTTTCCCTACTACTCCTATGTACATTTCGAATTGTATCAACTGAAATTCAATCTGGTATACAAGAGCTCAAAAAATTCAAAAATTCCAGCATTCCGGATGAATAAACCGAAACGTCGACTGTAAACATCAATGCAATTCTTCATACCAAAGCCGACAAAGCTAAATGCGAATCCGAGACAGCGACGCAGTTTGTGTCGTGCTAGGATCGCATTTGAGAGTACAGAATAGAAAAAACGAAACCCCTTACGCATCATAAAATTCTGACAAAATATAATGCTTTCTTGTGTTAGAGTTCATTCCTATCTGTATGAATAAATCCTTATACACACTGAAATTCTGCGTCTTTTACTACTTTTGCATCATAAACAAAAACAAAAATTTGAGCTCTTTCAAGTTTCGGGTCTCTGGACTAAAGCGATAAGTAAAACTTGTGTCTTTTTTTTGAAAAATAAGCCGATTAGTACAGTCCGTTTAAAATCGGAACAATGGACTTTAGTGACTTACTTACCTCTAAATATTCGGGACATTCTTCACATGCTGCCTTGCACAATGATACAGTGCACTCCAAAAACAGGTCCATCACGTCAGGGAATTTGAAAGCCTATCATTGTCATTGAATAAAGGGTATTAATTACAAATTTGCCCTCGATCTGAAAACTGATCGGTTCATGTTTCGCATTCGACGAGACGAGACAGCAAAGCACACGACTGCATTTTGTATTATTATTATATAAACCGTAAATTATACAGACGTACACTGAGATACGCAAAGGCAAGGACATTTCCAGAATTCTTCTGTTTCTGCCATCCACCCATGAGCTTTGGTTTAGCTGCACAACCTCGACTGCGTGAAAAGAAAATTAATTTGATAAGGAATTCAGGTCAGACATTGAAAAGTGTAATGCAGACTCGGAATCGTTTGAAATATGAAACGAGAGCAATAATATGAAACCATAATTCTGGACAGACATCATTAATTAATCAAAAATATGGAAGGTCATGATAAAATTGTACACACTTGTCTGTGAGAACAATTCTGTTGTTAGGTGTTCCATCTGTGGCCACGCAATTTCGAACAACCAGGTCAAAATCCGAATCCCCTTGCACTGTCACAACGGCTGTCAAAACTTCTCCGATTCTGACCAAACCTTGCACAGCAGGAGCTCTTGGTCCTCTGCCGGACTGTACAAAAAAGGAAAGATGAAACCATTCAAATTCACTATAAGGTCAATAAACCATGAAACAAAATTTTTGTGCTCTTTCTTTTCTGCGGCGTCATACTGTCAAGAACTGAATACCCGGGTTTCTAGTTACAAAGGGCAAAAAACGAATTTCTTTAGTGTTACTCTTTCCAAGTCGTACGCTGCAAATCAGTAGCGGTCATTCCCACGGGAAGTGTCAAGCTTCCTCATTTTCAGATCTTTGCCTTTTCTGTCCTTTAGTCGCTGCCTTTGTGTAAGCGACATATTTTATACATTTGCTATATTTATACTATAAAAAATATAACAAAATCCGACACTCAGTAAAAGCGAGCCTCCTACACATTTCTTCCTCAATTGACGTCTGAATCATGAGAGTTGGAGATAGCATTTGGGATTTCTGAATTCAAAGAGAAAAAGTGGTCTTTAGTTCCTGTCAGGATCTTTCTCCTTTCTTTACTTCCCGTCCAATGTTGGAAGAATACTATAAAAAGACGGGAAAAGTCACTTGGTGAGAGTCTTGTCGAATTTGTCTCAAATGAATCCGTTTGTACTTGTATTGCGTAGCTTGGTTTTTACGAGGTAGTAAATTGAATTATTTGTTATATTTAGTGCAAGGAGCTTTTACGTAAGTTTGCAGTCGACACAAATCAATTCAACTTGTCATAAAGAATTCAAAACTTGTCTAAACAGTTAAAAAGTTAACAGTATGAGTTGTGTTGAATGATGACTTGCTACCAAATAATAACTATTGGAGAAAGTTTTGAGTCTCACTCATAAGTCATAAACGCCTTCCAATACCAATTTCACCTTGTCCTATATTAAGAGATTTTTCAATGTTGCATTTTTTAAAAAAAGCATCCAATGTATTATGAGCTCACATGAATGGTACGTGTCAGTGTCAAACGTGTATTGAGAGTTGAGAGAACAGGCAAATAGTCAAATCTTATTTCCTTTGAAATGCCTTAGTCAGTCTCTCAAGGTGAAATTCGCATTGACAACTTAAAAAAGTGTCACGAAACTCATAATCATCAGAAACCTAGATCAAACTGACGTTTGAATCAAAGAAATCCTCGTTGGAAAGGAAGTCTGGAATGAATGGTTCACAATGCCGTCCTCCGACCGTCGTGCCTTGTTCTGATTCGTATGCTAATGGTATGTATTTCACTGGTAGTATTATTCAAATAAAGAAAGTATGAAGTTCCACGGTTTCACGCGCTTCTCAATTTCTCATATGTGCGTCCCAATTGTGCCCGTTTGTAAAAGTTCCGAATGAAAATGGGAAAGTAGAACTTTTTTTCTGTAGTCAACGTACAAAAGATATCATACGACTTCATTCACAAATGGGATCCTTTTTTCCTTTCTTTCACCATACCATATAGCCTCTTTTTCGTTCTGTTTGCTCACAAAACACCGCCGTATTATAACTATACAACATCATAATCATTAAAACCACAACCAACTAAACTACCACAAATTAATTTTCTTATTAAGTCTGTGTGAACATCGAGTAGCAAATTCAATGAAAGATTAACAGCCGAAGTCTCAGAAGTCAGAAATATTTACTAATAGAAGAAGCATAAAAGCTGTTTTTCTAAGAAATTATAGTACACAAAACAACCCCAAGGTAATATGTACAGTTTACAGTAGGTGTAGGGTGTAGGCGGTGTTGAACATTGAATCGTTGAATCCGAATTACTACATTAATCAATAAAAATGGCTGTTATATTTATGGTGTGGAGTTGCGGAGGCTGACAAGACAAGTAATCAAATAATAATCAAAATATGATGCAAATGTCAACTGCATCACATGTATATTGAACTTGTGAACGGGAGCGTCATCATTCATCATGAATGTGGTGAGTTTTCTTGGAATGCCCACGTTATAGTAAATGATGGAATTAAAAATTAATTCCCATAAGAAATGAACTCGCGTCATCATCAGGACCAAAAATACTGTATACACGATGGAATCGCGTGATGTTGTGATAGAACATACCGGAATTTAGAAATTGCAAGTTATTATGATCACTTCCTGGAAAAAATCTTTTAAGTTTGTTTGATTTAATGGAAGGAAGAGAATTTTGAGGCACAAGAAAGCGTCAACAAAACTCTAAAAAGAAAAGTGCAAAGTGTCACTTCGGTTGAAAAAAAGTTTGACGAGGAAAATTTCCTATACGAAGAATGATGAGGAGACGAGAAGAAGTTGCAATTATATACGAGTCCTTCTTTCCTTTCTCTCTGATAGGAATTTTGTTAGTGAAAGCTCTCAAGGAATTTCTACTGTAAGCCGTCAGCAAAGTGCCAAAAAGCGTCATCACTTCATTGTCCCGTATGCTTTTTCTGATGATGACTTTTATGAGACAAGGCGGTTGGAATGTGTCACACATGGAAGGACTCCTGCGACATAAATCTTCGTGGGTTGGAAATGGTTGGAAATAAACGAGTCAAAACGTGACTGGTGACAGAAGTGTAAGACTCAACCTCAACACTATAAGTAATTGTGTACCACAATACTAACCTTTTCAATCGCAAAACCTTCGACATTATTGCCCTTTTTCAGCATTTGTTTTTTTTTTTTGTACAGAAGCAAATATAAGTGTCCCTTGTATTGATTCACACTTGTTTCCCCAAATCAAAAAGCTGTGTCACATTAAAGCAGGCAGTTGATTTGAAAGGTTCCATATATATTACTTTTCACCGTTGTCCGTTGCTTGCGCAGTTACCGTATACAAGACTTGCGTTTACTTTTCAAGAAAACTTGTATTAAAAAGTAATATAGTAATTTATACTAGCTGTACTTCGACTGTAAGCGTAATGTATATGTACTTTCTTCCCATGAAAGAAACACGCTCTAGGGATTCCAGCTTTTATTCGCTCGCGATGTCTTGAAATTAACTGGCATTCAAAGAAAAAAGTGCATTTGTATTGAAAGCTTTATGCCAACACGTGCTGAAATGATCTCCAGGCTTCAGGAACCGTGTTTTTTTTTCTACCAGAGGTTTCGTATTCACATTTTGACCTCAACAAATGACAAATTCAGCAGCACATTCAATTCTCTTTGCCCTTGCCGAACAAAACAGTCTGGACTTGAAGTAAATGACGCAGTTTATTGAAAGTGATATAAGCGAGTAATGTATAGAGTCCTAATTCCTAAGTTTCTCATCGCTCAAGTAAGCAAAGGACTCATATGATTTGATTGCAAATGCTACATAAAATCTTTGTCGTGAATTCTGCCGCCTAAAAACAGGAAGCTTTCAATCTATTAACTTTTACCTCAAACTGGCCATTTACGATCTTATAGCTACTGCGTAGTACAGTTCTTCCTCAAATTTTACTAACGTTAAGAGCATCTGAAGCAACACAATAGTGGTAGGAAATGAGACAAATTTCTTACTCTTCCACTCGTCACCCTTCTTATGTGACATGTCTGATGAGACATGAGAGTGGAGTGAGAGAATAAAAGCAAATAAATTGGGTTACAAAAGCAAGACTTTCGTCGAGACTCACTAGTTCACTCACTAGTGACCTATATTTAAAACGTGATTCAGCATCTGCATAGTTTGCATGTACATCTGACGCTTAGTCTTCACTCTTCACCCTTCACAATTCACATTTCCTGTATTTTAAATCATTTTGCGGTTCTCTGGCAGAGAATCTCTGCTGAAGGAGCATGAAGAAAGGAAAGGACAACAAAAGGTTAGAAAGGAATAAGATTTTCCCGGTTGTCCGCAACTACTAATGAAATCTCAAAATCTAAATGTTAGCAACACATTTTATTGTCCTGACACAATAGTGAAATCAAAGGAGCAGACAGACGATTTTCCAGACGTGTAAAAAATGAATTCAATTCAATATGTTCTTGTCTGGACTTCGAGGAAGTAGGACGTCTCGTTTTATATTTAGCTTATTTTAGTGAAATGAAAATCAAAATTAACTGAAACAGTTACCACTTTTACCTGCATATGTGTGTATAGTAGCTCGGCTGCTGTGAGAGTTTCTCAACATTAAAAAAAAATAAAGTGCAATCCTGAAAGAACGAAAACTGGTTTTTATCTTCAAATTGATTGAATAAGTTCAAAAAATTGCTCACGCACATTTTCACCAATGGCTATTGACTTCTTGCCCTGTGATGCAATAACGGATGACAAATTGTTGTTATCTGAGCACATTCTCGAAAGTTCAAATAGCATAAATCTCAAATAAGTGTCAAAAATGCTCATTCCATTACGTTGATTACTAACGTTTGGCTCGTTTGTCATGCCTGCACCGACTAACAATTTAGGATTATTGTATAGAATACAATTTTACTAATTTACAATGACGGTACGAAGGTTTCTTGAACCACCAACTCGGATAATAGAGACAGCGTAATACAACTTAGCATTTAAGGAAATTAGTTTTTGCAAAGATGAGGATTGCGCACGTGGTTAGTTAGAAGTTGATACGAAGCTGTCAGATACACCAAGTTGTACATATAAGTAAGAAACAATAACTTATTCATCATTCCAAGTACACAAACAAGCACGTTTTTTTTTGTGCATCTATTACTGTGTAGAGATGGAATTGGTGAAATTCATAGGAAAGAACAGATTAAAGTGTGTCACTCACTCGAGAATAAGCTTGAGAGGCTTGAGGGCAAACCCGTCCAGCGTAAAGAATTGATGACACACTCTGGGCAATGTGGACAACCCACTCCTTCATATGTTACATGCATTGTTTTCTTCATGTATATGAGAACGTGAAGACAGGCGAGCAAAAATTGCATCGGCCCATCTTTGGGAAAGTGCCGACTTTGAAAGGGAAAATAAAAGGACACGCCGAATGCAGAACAAAGATGGGCCGTGTCCCTTCTCCTTCTTCCGTCTCTCAATGATGAAAAAACAACTTTTCCTTCTCTACAAAAAAAAGGTAAAGCACGCTACTTTTTATTCCATTATGTAACTACATAAATTCACAGCTTTACCTGTATAATCCACTTTGTTTAAATTACTACTATTTTCAAAAATTATGAATTCAACTGTCACATTTTGTTTTGCAAATTACCCAAAATTTGCTCGTTTGACCATTACTATGATATTACATGCAAAAAATCTCTTGGACCCATACTGACATGAGATGTACGAATGAATGCGAATCACAATGAACTTGGAGTTGGGCGGATGCCTACATGCTGTCCGTTAAAATGTTAAATGCAATAAAGAGCCAACGACATTTTGCCTTGAGTGAGGACTCAGGACTGAAATGATGATGACCATTTCAATTGCCTGAGTACCCTGAGAGATGGTTGAATCGGATATTATCATCTACACATGAAAGATCTGTATGGCTCTTCCAACATCTTTCAGTCCAAGGGCTGATTACAGTTCAAAAACTGTCCCGCAGTGCTCTTAATTGCCCACCTCTCCGCTGGCTCACAGGGCTGATAAGGTGAGTGGACTATGAGAGAACGTCAAGTCTTTATGAATTGATATAAAGCGCTTTTCACTATTTATATGTATCCAGTTACATGCATAAGCACAAAAGGAGAAGGACACAAAGTGACTCAGTCAGATCGAGATGAGTCGACCATGAGCAAGAGATAGACCTAAAAATAGGTAACTAATGTCGGCGAACAACAATATCAATGGCACGGGGTAATCAGTACAAGGCATCGCAATTTCTCAGCGGAGAGAATCCAAGCCCCGTGGTGACACAGATCTGTCCAAGCGAGTGAGCCACACATGTCTCATCTCTTATTAATATCTGCACAACAAAACACGTTGACTTTTATTCAAATCCCATAGTTCATCTTTGGTCGTCCGTTTCACTACTTCCAAACATCATTCTTGCATTTTGTTTAAATACAGTGTTAAGAATGTGTTTACCATCTTGGTTGAAACGACGAACGACCTGTTAGGAAAGGATATAATCTGCTTTTTTTTCTGCATCTGCACACGTATGCATCACGCTTCCCGCTATTGTTACGAACGACATGTCGTATCATAACTAGTTGTTATGCACAAATTTTCTACAGTCATTGCACTCGCAATGAGGCAGTAAATCTACCTTCGTCTCCTTGGCCTCTGGAAGAATCCGGGTCATGAGGAAAGGAGAAAAAATTGACACGAGGAGTCAGAGACGCATACACAGAGACACAGACCCTTTCTAAACCTTTAAACTCTACGTGTTATCTTCATTTTTGCACATAATATGTACTTGAACATAAATAGTATGGCACGAAGAGTGAAATTCTTTTGTATCACTTTCAAGCTCATGTCAAATATGTCTACAAAAAAATCCAATTTGCACTGTGTCTGACCCTCACACTGTTCACGACAGTGAGAGTCCCAAAGAGCAATCAACATTGCTTTCCATCTTATTTATATGACCACAAGCAAGCACTGTTTGACGCTTTGGCACACCCAACGTGGTGTGATTGCTACTTCGTCGTTTACCCTTTGTTGTCACCCGTGACAGATCACAAGATAAAAATCGTGAAACACTCGACGGCATGCAAATATAAGACATTTACATAAACGAAAGTCAAATACAACCGTTCATTCGGAACAAGATTTCAAGTCCAGAAGACTGTAAAGATGAAAGGGGTTTACAGTAACTGTACGACGTACACAATGACATTTGTCGAAAAATGGAGATACTAAAGGCAAAAAGGATACAGTGATACAATATATGTCTGACTCTTCAAACTGTGACAACAGTCATGTTTACCTGTGATCCCGACCTTACATAAAGGTGATATCAAAAAGCAATAATATACGCCCAAAGACGCATTTCTAGATGCTATTCCAAAAACCGTATAATATTTGCATGAGGCTTTGTGTAAATGACAGAAAAACAAGAAAAAAGGAATTCATATATAAAAGACGGCAACACAAAAGATTCATTCATGCTCGAAGAAAAGGTGAAAAATAATTTTAATACCCCCTACAAAAAAACAGAAAACATCGTGAAAGCACGGGGTTTCAACGTAGTTTACTTACGCTACGCTGCTCCTACGTTTCAATGTTTGAAGTACTGAGAAAGGTCACCAGTCAACACAAACAAGTATTGTATTTACTGCCTTGACTATGTTAACTTAAATGACTCGCATAGAAATTCTGAATCAATTTTCCAAAATTTTAATGCGTAGAATGATTTTCTGCTAAATAATTTACTCACGGACTATGGTTCACGTGAAAAGCATGACTTGACCTATAAAATATTACTTTTCAGTTGTTGCTGATTTGCAGATTGTGCTTATATTACGATTCTGCTCACTATTTTAGCATGCATCAAATTCCAATTTCCAGGAATAATATTCTGTAGCGCAGCATGAAACGCTCTATCACTAACGGAAAACAGTTGTGTTTAGTGTTGCCTGTTTTTCGATTCTCGAGTTCCCGAGTGCGCTTGTCCTTGAAAATCACGACTTCGCGATTCATTTATAGTAGCATAATAAGCAACAACATGGAGTGTAATCAGGAAGATTTTGTTATTATTAAAACGCAGTGCATTATGCTTCCAAAAGGTTAATTTAACATTGGCTGTTTAATGTTGAGTACTTTTTGGGCAAGGATGAAATTCCGGAGAGAACAGGCAAAAACGTATCTGACAGGTCGATGTTTGACGCAGCGTGAACGCATTATTTGAAAAGAGCAATCACATTTCTGACAAGTAAGTATGTAAAATAACGTCAACACGTGCGAACCTGAATTTCCAGTGAGGCAGAAGCAGTGTCACCGCTGAAGGTCAGTGTCTCAGAGTCAAGCATATTGATGCTCAACGGGAAGGTCACTGTCTGATCAATGTTTCCTTCCCAAAGACAACGAATGCGTCTTGCTGCATCCCACGCTTCTTGAACACCCGGCTCCAAAATGACAACAAGAAGTCCTTCCACGTAAGCTTGTCCTCCATTAGTTAATCCAGAGTCAATGAAGGCCACCCCACATTGGCCAACAATCATGTCAAATTGGTACATTCGTTGTCCACCGTTTTGGTTCACGAATCTACAGTTGGGATCGCTGTAATGGCCCTGTTACCGGAAAATAACAATAAGGAAAGTTGCAACTTGTAATTTTGATTCAACATTTGAGATTAAATTCTGTGAATAATTCGTCGTAGACAACAGGAAGGTGAAAGCAGCGACGCATTTTACACGAGAAAAGTAGTTAAAGCCAAGTGATGATACTTTCCTGCATTGTTTTATAAGACTTGATATTGACTTTGATTTTGGCTTTTATTTCAAGTTTGAACAATGACAATGAAAACAAGTTGACGCTAATGAGCGCCGACTGGAGTGGCAATTAAATCCGAGGAGTTGCTCAGGTGTTCATAATGAAAATTGGCAGTGAAGCGAAATAAACAAACAAGCAAAGACACAAGTCCAAGTCCGTGGGCTACAGACAATATTTTGTACAGCGTTTCTGTGCAATGGAAATGGAAGACGGTGAGAGTTCTCACTCCCATTAAGAGAATCATTAAGCATTCTTTACTAATTCGTAGCCATTGTTGGTAAGGGCGGTCACCTTGTTTTTTTATGACTCATTTGCCAAATATCATTCTCTCTTCTTGGATTGTTTTGATGTTGGTAATGACCACGCAAAAATGCAACCATTCAAATGATTGTTTACCTTGGCATAAATGACACCGTCAAATGGCTGGTCGAAAGTGACACGAACGGTCATTCGTTCCTTCCCACAGGCCACGTCAATAGTTTGAATTTGAGGCATATGCATTGCTTGGAGTAACCGGGCATCATCTTGGCTATTTGCACTCGTCTTCAAAATGTCTCCAGAAATAGGAGCAACGGCAGCGGTTGAACTTGAGGCAGCAGCAGCAGTAGACATCTGAAATTTATTGTATAATTTAAAGGCATTCGATTAAAATGTTGACATGCTTTGGTTGTGTTCGTTTGTCCATTTTGTGTCTGCAGATTGTACGGTCTTCTTATATTTTGTCTGGTTCATCTTCAAAGTCAAAGACGTGTTATTTATTATTAAATGGTGTTGATGGGAGTAGGAAAAGACGGAGCTTCTCATGAAGAAGCACATAAGCTTCAAAAGAACTACCAAGAATATCCTAATACCACAATAAAGATTTTTGCGCACCGACCGTGTCGTGCTGTATGTAGCAAAACAACACGCTGTGCGTGTAAAATCCGCAAAAACCGTTTACCTCCACAGGGACAAAAAATGAAAGTTTTGTGACCTACAATGAAGCAAGCAAGTGCGCTTTTCGACAATGCACCAACAGCAAAAGCCATTGAAATCCACAGGAGCCCAGGGTGTTTTTTCCTTCTCCCTCTCTCCCGAAGGTAAACAATGGTGATGTTGAAAAACATGATGAATGATGAGTCTCACGTCGTCATCGCTTATATTCCTTCCCTATGCTCTCGTGCGGGTCGTTTTTTTCCAAGAAGGAAGTGCCCAAACTCATGTCAAGTGCATCCTTTTACATGCATTTGCGTGAAAATCCATTAAAAATCCACACAAGTTCCTATGTAAAACTGTACAGTTAAAAATCAAGGAGTTAGCAATAGTAAGTGAAAGCACATCGGTCTGGTTCCATTTCCTCCTTTTTGAGAGACGAGGCTCATTAGTAGGACTCTTCTCTTTACTCAAAAAACCCAATGAACAAAATGCAAAGTGAAGAAGACAAGTCTCAATATCATATTCATATCGCATACGAATTTTATATTATAAAGTGTACTAAAAACCACGTATACGGCTTTTCGACGACGTCGTGGTCCTAAAGTAATAGTGACGTGACGCTTCATAAATGTTTTTACGGCGACCCTTTACAACCACTTCCAAAAAGTCCCAATTAAAAAGACATGAGTCCCAAATTAGCTTTATGTGAGAAGGAGAATGTATCAAAAATCATGACTCTGTGGCTATGCTGCCCAGCATGCTCAATAAGACTCATAAACCTCATTGGCTACTCTCGTTTTACATAAATTCTTATCATCAAAAAAAAACAACAATGCTTCCGTCGGTCCTCCTTTGTAATTTTGGAGTGTGGAACGTCACTTATTATACAGTGGCATTTTGCATTCAGTACTAAAAATATGCATAATTCCTAATTGGCACGTTTATTTTCATCAAGATTGAGGTAGCTTTTCAAGGCGACAGGTTTATATCATGAAATTATTATTTTTGAGAAATCCGGTACGGCTACATGTCAACTTTCACAGCTTGGAATTAGTCCACACTGCACTGCACACAAATTAATAACCACTGCATATTTTATGGTTCAGATTCAATTCAGAATCATCCAAAATCCGTCTGTCAACTATGCGAATTCCTAAATTACAAATTCATTAATGAAAATGTTGGAATTGTGTATGTCAAACCACGACTTGGGAAGGTGAATTTATTGCGACATGAAACTCCTTTCAAATAAAATGACCACAGAAAGGCTAATAACCGTTTCACTATGCACACATTCGTAATAAACTTCGTTCCATAAGGAACATGACATCGGGTTATTCAACTTTTTCTGATAGTGTGTTTTGTGGTTCATAAACCACTTTCACCTCAAAAACTTACAAGGTACAATAAAATCAAGGCTTGTTCCGAACAGTCCCAAACCATGTTTTACGGTTTATTTTACTTTGGATTTGAAAAGTGAGTCGTCCGTCACGTTCCTTATTGTCGTACATTTTGGAATGTGGAATATATAGACCAGTTTTCAATTTCAACATTTCATAGCTTACGTCAGTCGTCATTGTTGATGTGGTAAAGTAAAGGTAAAGAATATGACTCAAAGAAGTTTACTTTACTTCGGAAGTAACTTTGAGGTCTTCATACCTCTTCGACGTTTTATATATAACAATGAAAACCTAAAGAAAACTTTTGCATGCTAGGTTGGGTCTTGGGTGGGTGTGAGTGTGGGATGTCGAAACGGATGCGGTTTATCAAAGTTTGACAGCAGCTTGGTGGACAAGAGCCAATTTGTATATTTTCAGTCAGTGCATTGTAGTGCCACTCTGTCTTGTTCATTTGAAGGTGAAACTCAATTTTCAAAAACTTAAGTTTCCTTTCAAAGAGTTTTGGGTCCTCAAATTGAAAATTCAAGGAATGGGGAAACTATTGTATGATATTTCCAGGTTTCCGTGTATGTATAGCCAGTTCTGTAATATTCCTGTATTGGTTCGCCAATAAAAAATTCAAATACAAATGTATCAAGAGGAGTGATCTCTTATGTAAAGCTAAAAAATGAAACGCAGTTCCAAACTCAATCAGGGAAATTAAAGAGAAATCCGTTACGTATTCAAAACCCTCATAAAACTTGTTTTCCCATTTCCATACACTTCCAATGAAATTCCAAATGAGCCCTAATATTTTTTAGATGAACTATTAAAGTCATCCTTATTTTTCCTTTACACATCATGGAGCTCCAAAAGGAAACAAAAACGGACCACTTGATGAGTCAAAGAGTTAATCAAATAGAACGACATCAAATGTTTTGCTGTTTTTCTCCCAATGTCTAGAAAATTCTCCGCTTGTTTTCAATTTATACTTTCTACGTACTAAAGAACGCAAATTCACGACCTCTGCCTCAAGCAAAAAACCAAGGTGAAGGAAATTCTGTGCAAATTATAAATCCTCCCATTTTAGTTCCACGGAAAGGACTACAGAACTTTTGTTCAGCTAGATTGGAAATTAAATTGGAAGCTACAACGTGGAAACAGAAACACTAATACGTAACGGCAATTTCCTAAATGCAAAAACTTTTGCAAGTATGTCAGTTTGCAGAAGATTCTAGTCTTTCTAGTACATCTCTTCCACTTGTTCAATGTAAACAGTATAACCGTATACTATCGTACTTAATAATAATAAGGGAACGAAAATGCGTCTTTTCCAAGTTTAAATCTCTAGAGCAAACAACCAATAGTTTGTGCTTTTCAGGGTCAATGGTCACATAGTCCCAAAAACCGTTTGCGGTGGGTTTCGTTTTCATTTATTGCGTGTCTGTGTATTTGATATAACACAACTTGTGTAATTTTGAATATCGAAGTTCAATCTAAAACTCTACTACGCAAACAAGAGACAACTCCAGGGGGTACGTACGCTCCGGTTAAAACCGCATTGGATTACAGGGTCAAATCCCTCATTACGGGGACGTGCCATATGAACGATGGTCTGCAGTTCTGCCAATTGACTAATAATGATGCTTATACCAAGAATTCTCGTCCGATCATTTTTGCTATTTGACACCAATTCCGTCATGAATAGAAAAAAATCGAAAGCCGGAAAAAATATGTAATCAGAATGTCTGTTGCGTGGGCGGGTGCCGTGAGAAACGTTTTCAATCAACGAATGAGGACAAGCAAAGTATCGGGATTGAAAATCATAAATCGCAACTATGTAACAACGAAAATGGGTTCTATATAATGTAGGTCATGTCATGTCATTTTCAGGTAAAATGTTGAAAAGGATAAAAATCAAAGCCCAAGTATTTTTTTGAGAGTGACACAAGTACAAACCTGAGCGATGGCGGCAGGTGAAACGGCGGATTGAGCCTGTGGCGATGTAGATGATGAAGGTCGAGCTGTAACAACCAAAGGAGCGGATGGAGACCCAGCACGCATCGTTTGAGGACGATTACTTGTGGTGGCTGTCACGAACTGCGTTGTTGGCACGGCATAAGTATAGCCAGCAGTCTGCAAACAAAGTTGTCAGTTTGACATTACAAAACTTTGTCGGAGTAAATGCATACACGGGACAACACGTGGCCTTTGGACGTTTTGAACTTTGATTCTCTTGTCATCTCATCTTCCTTTTACGTACTAATGTGGTCTTTTGACTGCTGATGAGGAAGGAGCGGTATAAAACAAGTATTATGAACTGGCACTCTCTAATAGTCATTTGAATGTGTGTATATATATTGTCTTTCGAAATCCTATATTTAGTTTCATTTAACTGAATGTCTCTGTCCTGCAACTTTAAGCTTTATTTTTGAAGAGAGCGGATTTGGTGAATTGCTCATTAAAGTCTATATTTCACAATCCTAACAAGAAAATACGGAAGGAGGTATACATTTCGATGATCACGATTCATCATGTGATAGACTGAACTGGGGTGTTAGAGACATAATGAAGCAGATGCTCCGCAATATAGGATTACGTCTTACAATGTTACAAGTTACAATCCTCGAATGAAATCCATTGAATGCAGTTATTTGATATCTTACAGTGTCGTGTCTTCTGTGTAATGTGCACACTTTTACTCTTTTATGCTACTACTTACGACTTTTACGTATTAACATTTGACGCTGTTAGTAAAGTGGCTAGTGGCAAGGCAAAAGCAAACAAAAAGTTTTTTTTTTGATACGTAATAGAAAAAAGTAGGAATAGGACGCGTCTGCAAGCGTGACTTTGGTCCAACTTTGATCAGTCTCAGTTCGCCTCTTAGCACAAATGTATAGTGATACACCGAAATGATCCAACTTTGTTTCAAACATGTAACAAACTGCAGACCGTAAACTACTATGTAATTTCTCGCCTCGCTACCTCCATTTGTTGTTCCTTTTCTATCCGACTGAACCATGTCTACCGTTCGTCTGCGTCTTTTGATCACAATGAGTTAATTGTATATTTCCGACAGGCTAGAATTGCATTCCTTCCTTTTCATATACTTAAACCAAACTCTTCATTCTTAAATATCATTACAGGTCAAATCTAACATGTACAAGGAGGATAATAAAAAACGATCATCACTACAATCGCGTTACGTAAACGTAAGAATCAAGATTAACTATTTTATATAACTCACTTTATCGGGTTGGGATAATTATCATGATGAAATGAGTTACCAACTTGCTCTTTTAAGTCTTTTATGGAACAGGTTGGTACAAAACATGAATCGGCTCTGGCTCTGACCACTTATTTCAAGTCTGGAGAAGCCAGACACAACACACGATTGTACGAATCTGTTCATGGATAATAAAAAAGTAAGACATTTTTTACCTGTGGGACTTGTTGAGATGCAGCGCCGGGTAATGGACCGCTATAACGATGATGTGGATGTCTCGCTGCCAAACTGACCCATGGAACACGCATGAATAAAACTACGAGCAATGGCAAAATTAATCTTTCTAGATGAGCCATTATTTTTAATTCTCTTGAATGAGACAAACTACACAGTCTTTGTTTCGAAACGTTTAAATGTATATTTTAGGTTTAGGGAAAGTTATTGGGGCGACGTGAGACCACGCATTCGGTTTCGTTGAACGAATGAAATCACACACAAGCGTATTAAATTGAGGGAAGACAAACGGTCTTAACTCTTAAGTCTTAATCAAAAACCCGTAGCGAAAACCACTCACAATAATAAAGAATTTGAAGATTATAGTTCTATATATATTATAGTTTCAAAATAGTGAAGAAACGTTTGTTTTTCAAAAATAAACAGATTTTCAAGTAATTGAAATAATTTTTTTAAAACAGAAGATGAAATGCAGGAGCAGAAGAAGATGACAGAAGATGCGAGAAGATGCGACAAAGGGACTACGTGGCCCTACTCAAGAATTTATACAGAGAGGGACTTGCGGGTGAATGGCTCATCGTGCCGTGCTAAAACTGTTCACTTGCACATTACAGTATATTATGACTACTTACTCTCATCTTCACATTAACAAATTGCAATATGCTTCCCGTGACGCCTCAGGG
>JABASF010000207.1:0-55015 GCA_019776145.1 Harlomillsia oculata | reverse complement strand
CTCTTTTGTTTGAGATTGAAATACGTTGATGAAGAAATTGTCGCAGGTCGCAAAAAGAGTTGTACGCATATAGTTAGGTAGCGTTGTTTAAGTGGAAGAATTCCGTAGCGACTTTATGGACACCGGGTGTGTGACCGAATGCTTAAATAAGTGAGACGAATGAAGACAATTCAGTTTCCTGTCACAGTAGCTCAGCCCTTCCACTTTGTTCCGGGGCAAGACGTCTGATCCAGATGCGACCGAAGTGTCAACGGAGTGTCAGTCTGTCGTTTTTACAAGGAAGAAGAGCGTGATGATCTGGCGCAATGAAATCACATAATGTACCTCGTCACGCCTCTCTCTGTCTCCTCGTTGCGTCGAGTTGACTTTAAAATTAGCCCTGTAACCCCGAACCCGACAAGACAGACCGCCCAGTTCGCTTTGCCCAACCCAGTCAAGCGTATCGTGTCATTCTACACCGCTCAGCTCCCTGTTACCCAACCAAAACCCTGATTCAAACCAAAGGCATTTCGGTGTGCATAAAACTGGAATGTAAATTGTTATTTACTTGTACAGAAACCGAGATCTCTAAAACCAAATATTTTGCACATAAAATAATTCTTGCACAGCTTCTATTTTGTAGAAGTATTATATAATCTGTCTCTATTATATTACGAGCAGTTTGTCGAGTGTGCTATCACACCAGAAATACACAAAAACACATATTTCAGTAGTCAGACGATAAGTGACCCCAATGGGTCACTGAAATGCTGACAGCATTATTAATAGGTAATGGAAGCATAATTAGGACAGAATACGAACAGCTTCGTCTGGAAATTTGACAAGATGAAAATAATCTTGTGAATTTATTTGCTGATAAAACAAGCACCTCATGGTTCAAATGACAACATGAATGAGAATGATTTTCAATTTCATTGGAAAGAGCCACACAAGACGTCTACTAGATATACATTTTATCTTGTAATGTTGTAATGTCCATACGATACGAAGTGCACTACATGAGAGCTGTAACTGTTTTTGGTTCCGGGTGAAGTGATTTTAAGCCTGAAAGAAAGTCAAAGGTCGTCAGAACAGGGACATTATTACACACATATTTACATATTCAGAGCGAAAAACAAATAATCAACGACATGTGCAAGTCGTGAAAGAGGGCAGAGGGCAAGAGGGATTTTTGTCATCAAGTCACTCTAATCAGCACGTCGTCAAGTCGTCGCTGACAACGTGGCAAAAAGAACGGACAACTGGATCTTTCCCAAAACGCATAGAGCATAGAAAGTATCCCATTTCTCGTAACCTCCAACTGTTTTCGTGCAAAGACAAAGACGCGTCTTAAAACGCAAGAAACACCAACAGCGGTGTGGACGTGGGTGCACATGCAAACTGAGGAACACACATATGTTAAATGAGTGCTTTTTAACAACTCTAAAAAAATATTCACGTGACTTTTAAAATCCACAAATTTAACACAAGTATACGAGTGTTTTGACACAAAATGAATTTGAGCATGCGCCTTGTTTTGCGTGCACGAACAACAGAGCAACAAAATTCTTTTTTTCTTTTCTGTGTGTCTGCTACTTGGTAGTATGTTTGCATTCTTCCTTTAGATCAATTATTCACAGAGCTCTAAACTCTACATAATGACGGGTAAACAAATGCATTTTATACTTGGCTAATCATAAAGAGCGGGCTTGTCATTAGGCAACACGCTCAACCTGATGGATTCCACCAGCAAAATCATACTACCTGTGTCAGAACAGAAGCACTCGGCAACAAGCCTTTTCCTTCAAAATGACTAATGACCCACACGGTCATGTCACAAGCTCATTCATAAATCGTCGTCTTGTTCGCTCATGCTTATGCTCGCCCTTATGTCTTCAAACTTCAAAGAGCAAAGTGACACAGGAAATGGCAAATGGAAACGCCAGCTATCTCTTCCTTACGTCTAAGTATTATACAATATACAACAAACTCATACACTTAAGTGTATAAGTACAGAATTCCATGATATTTTATCATCAGAAATACATTACGAGCATTTTATATTAGTAAATTGAAACCTAAATACTTTAGTTATACATCATATCATATCATATACTGTGCAAATATTAAATGTGGAAATAAACACAACTCCTGGACACTGTACGTCAATGGTAAATGCTATGCTGAATGTTCAACTTCGGAGGTTATCCATGAAAACGATGTGAGTAAACACATGTCAAACGATTATTATTTACGACGTCTCATACAAGCCTATTGCCACTTACTTTGAATGATGGCAAAGAAAAAAATTAGTTATTCATGAGACATAAACAAGAATTATTATTGACTTTGTACTTTGCTATGTGAGGTCTCTGAATGTGCGAACTAGACTTTGGCAAAGCAAATACTGCAAAAATTAAAGTTGAAAAAAGACAGTTGAAGGCGTTGTCATTTTTCCATCAAACGTTTCTATGAAAGGCCATAAATTGACTGTAGGGATCATGGGACCACCATTGCGTTTGCTTGTGGATATATAGTCACCTCCAGTAAACCTGCGTATAAAATTTTCTCCATTCATCTTTATTTTATGTAGTAAGGGAAATGTGCAATGCACACACAAAGGATACTTTTAGTGAAAATCATTGAAAACAGGAGTGGCAAAATGCCCAAGTATTTATGTCCAGGGTATTTTGAATAGGTCGTTGATTGAGGACGGAGTGATAATCAGGTTTTTGATGTGGTCTAGCGTGCACAGTATGCGAAGGAATCATGAAGTTTGGACCAACTAATGAATATCACTTGACAAGCCGGGTGTAGAAGAGAGGACAGAAATGGTCACGCAAACACATCATCAACATCAAACTTCAGCTGCAATGGACGACTCTCACAAACCATTGGAGTGTTGGGTCTCGCGTTGACCCGTATGGTCTCATTGCTCTTCCCGTCCTCAGCATTCAAAAATCCACTGTGAGGATGAGAAGTGAATGTAAAGACCTTACTTTGTACCCAAAATGACTCGCTCTGTTCTTGCTTGCCTCCCTTATAAAACCGACTAAATATCATACAATGGTCAGGGTTGTTGCTAGTGATTCTGCTGCTGCAGGGATGCTGGTTGTTCTTTGTATTATCCTGCACTATTAGAGTAATACTTCCTCAACAACAACGCAGAGCTTTTAAAACCCACAGACAGAGTAAGTTGAAGAGAGAAAAGAGCAACAGTTAAACAGTTTTGAGAGATGAGAAAAGTACGTATCTGCCTCGCTGACTTATTCACTTGTTCACTTTTGCCCTCTGCCCATCATGATTATATGATTATTATGACTATTGCTACCCGACGGACCAGTTGTCCATCCAAGCCCATTAAAGGGGAAGCCTATATCACCAAAGCATTCCCAACCCACTCTTTATAGCCATTCTTTCCGTGTGGATCCGTCCAGCCGGTGACTTGAAGCTTCTGCCTGTAAAAGTCATCCTCGTAATCATCCGTCGGTAGAATGGGTGACAGTTGTTGTATGTTGGGACTTGTTCACAGGCACATGAGGACATTGTACATCTCTGTCTTTGGACCGTCGCCGTACATAGATTAGCCTTAAGTGTCACTTCGCTGCCTGCTCGCTTCTCCTATATTCGTGTAATAGTTGGAGTCACAATCCAAAGTGGACAGTGACAAGAACAGCAGAGGCGATAAGGCACATGGGGTTATGCATAGTCAAAAAACCTTCTTTGCAATCATAATGTTGTTCGTGGGCACGGGGCCGTGTCCAAGCCCATGTCATTGCTACGCTCGTTTACATTTTTTTTGCCACTTTCGTCTCTCGGCTTCCATACTAAAATCATCGTCAGCTAGCCAGGCACCGTTCAACACATCGCATCTCTTTTTTCTCAAAACAGACAAATTGACGAGCTGTCTTCTCAGCTACATTTCGAGATAACTTGTACTACCAACATCCACAACAGCTACACTACAAATATAAATACATTTTTCGCATCTAACTACTAATATATGACAATGCAGTTCTAACAAGCAGCACAATCATCTTGATGACTCCCTTACCTATCCTCATTAATCTCAAAGGAGATAAATGGTAAGGAGTTGATAATGGATACAATAAATGCTGTGTTTCCGCAAAAATGAATTCTGACAAGTTTGGACACGGCATAAACAAAAGTCATAAGCCACAGTGAATTAAGCGTTAACGCACCATTCGAGTCAAGCGAGGAAACCTTAGATTAGGTTGACTGCTCATGGTTAATTCTGAACTCGGCACTAGTGACAGCTTCAAGGCATTAACAATACTGTTCAACTATATTTATAAGTCATAGACCATGTTCAATTGTTAAGCACATAATGAATTGTGCCCTAGAAAAATGTAGACTGTTGGCAATCAGCAAATTCGCAGGGCAATTGTTACAGAACAGATTAGATCAAGTCGTTCATGACGAGACAGACGTAGAAAGATGACTTCAAGTGAATTTACTGCATGAACCTACCACAAGCTCAATACCACCTCACGAAGAATACTACACAACGTTCATCGTCATTACTTTAATAGATGTACGATACGATTGCAACTCTTGTGATAACTAGGATTAGTTTTGTTTCCGTTGTGCGCAATTAGCCTTCACTTTGTTATTACGGTGTTTACAAAGACAATTATTGGCTGAGGGTCTGATTGCAATCTCATGCCGAGTCTCTCCTGGCAGCTCAACAACGGTCCACTGCTGCATACAACTTTATACATATTTTTGGCCACAGTGTGCCATAGCGTAATACACAAAAACCTATTTATAGATGATTTAACCAAGATGAAATTATGGCAATACAATGCAAACAGCGGCAACCTTTTCTTGTGCACGGCTCACCTCTTTGAGCCACTGCTCCACTATTATACCACAATGATATGTAATTCGTATTCTCAAAAATGCAATGCGCTTGCACTTGCTACCCCAACCAAAACTATGTGGTTCACGAAGATGAAGAAAAGTTACAAGATGAAGGAAATAATCGCTTTGGCAATTCTACCATCTCATTATTCCCTTTGAGTGAAATGAAAACCTTCCTTGAGCAGGTAATGTAATTTTCTGTAATAAGTACCTTTCGATGAAGGATGCTATCTCAACAGTTTTAATATAATTTCTTTAGTTTTTGAGACTTTTGGAAACCAAACAATTTCTAGACTAGTTTAACTGCTACAATTTACACATGCATGTGACGAGAAAACGATAAGAACACATGAAACTGTTCATAATTAATTCATTAATAAATACATTTATGATACACAATTCCACACGACATTGTATCGTGATTCGTGAAATACATTATTTACAAAAGGATCCTTCTGAAATTGCACAAGTTAGCGGGGCCTAAATGCCTATTTATCGTGAAAACTTCAGTTGCTATACAACTCATTCATGCTGAACTGTGAAACGGAACATTTCACGACTGTTTACTTAGTTTGCAAACTGGTGCTGTGCTGAGCGTGTCAAGCCCGAACGTCACTTAGAGCCAGGTGAATGAATGGTAATAATACTAATTGGTAAGTGTGGGCTAGGAAAAAAGTTCGACAATAACAACTGCCCTTGCCCTTTACAAGTGGCTGGGTTCCTTACATGGAGCAATACAAGTTTGCTAAACTTTTTAGCTCAAGATGACCAACAAGTCATCAGATATTAGACAGTAAGCCCTTTGTATGCACGGAACAATTCACTCTTCAAATTACAGGCATAAAAAGATGTATTCAAATGCGTACTAAATAGAGAGCCTACATCGTAAAGTTCAAAAGCGTAAATGTTCCAGCAAACTGCTCTTAAACCCAATGCACACCTAGGCTTGCCAGAACAACTTGTTTAATTTGGTTCCCACACACAGCACTCACTTAAAGTCTCAACCTGAACATATCGCTCTCCTGAAGTGTCTCTGTTGGAGCTCTTCTCACAAAACATCAGACAAGTAAAAGAGGACGAGTTCCCAATCTCTCTTATGTTCAAGCTCAACTTGCCTCCTTGCCTTTTTGCCACACACACAAAAGGCTTCCAGATGCTATCATTGTCTGCAAAACCAGCGTGTGGACAGATAAGCCGTCAACTTGAGTGAATCCGGGTCTATACTCCATGCACACAGGAAGCTCTTTTAAAACGAACGAGGTGTACAGTACACTTGGCTAATTAAAAGAGTAATTAAACCACAAATTGCACTAAGCAAAAGAGTCTTGGTCAAAGGCAGCCGAAGCAGTTTACTCCTTGAGTCACATCCATCTCGAGTTGTTAACCCATTACTAATAGAAAACTCTTATCATCTCCTTACGATGCAACAATGTACTTTGAAATCCTATACTTTTCAAAACACACACATAGCACAAACATTACAATTAATTCTTTCTCATAGTGTATGATATCGCATTAATTTCCTCACGCGTCAATGCTGATGACGAATCCGTTGCTACAACAAGAAAATCGCTCTATAATCATTAAATTACATATTAAAGGAGCTTCAATTTCCGGTACTTAATACACTCCATGCCAATCTGCATTGCAAAATTTCAATTGAGCTACTCCCAGCTTCAAGGGGGTAATAAAATTCAATTACGTATGAAAATGTGTCAAACTGAATGGTTTACCTCCGTGCAAACATTGTTAATTAATTGTGATATCAGATCGTCGCAATTCGCACAACCAACTACTACAAGAAGAGTGTGCAGTAGAGCGTTAGTTTTATGACCTGAGATAAATAGCTTGCAGCACTCACTCACAATGAGAGTTATGATAACAGGGCGACTTCTACTTTTCTTTACCTTGCCTTCGTGGTTAACAAGAGATTCCACGTCCACATATGAACAGACATATAAAAGCTCAGAAGAACATGTTCACAATACATTTTGCATTTTGCCTCCTCCTTACAAAATGTAGAATGAAACATAGGTGATGGAATGACCATAAATAATGTGCAACAAAGTAAATCCGTGCATAAATAATTTTCTGTCTCAAGTTGTCAAAGGTTATATAATTGTAGTGCCGTCAAAACCTGCTTGCTCTTCCCTAATTCAACAGCAGCAGCGTTGGAATAAAGCGTTCAAACATTTATTGAATTTTATCTGCACACATTACATTACCTACATTAGTTTATAGGTAAAGCAACACAAGAGACACAAGAATGAGCTGTTTACTCCAACTTCGTGCCTGTGTCTCTCTGCTCAACAATACTACACACAATACAAACAAAGACTACTCCAATATAATGCATAATGGCAATGCTGTGTTGAGCACTCAAGGAATTATGACTTTGTATTACTACAACATTCACTCTAGCTAATTCTGAAGTAGTGTTAAGTATATAGTAATGCTAACCCTGGAAAAACTTGCAAGGCGAGCCGACTAGTCGACTCAACACTCACCTCAACAAATATAATTGAAGTTTTTTCTGGCAATGTACGTAATGCAAACAAGCAAAAGCACACAAGAGTCAAGTTCACTCATTCACTGCAGTTCTGGTTTGAGGAAGGCCAGTCAAATTCTACTATAATAGAAAACGAGCTACCAACATCAAAGCTCAGAGGATACAGAAATAGGACAAGTTGTAGATTGTTAAGAAAATGAATGTGCATAGGGAAACACAAATGGGTAATTTTGCATTTTCGGGCAATCTCAGCACGAGCACGAGACTCGCAAATGGAATGTGTATTCAACTTCAAAACTTATATTCATCTACAACTTGCTAAAAATGACTGCTGTGATGTTATAATGGTACAAATATCTAGTAGCAGTGTTGTGGAAAGGGTAAATTGAGGGACGCGTTCTCTTATACGGTGACCCGGAAAAAGGCTCCGTCTGCTCATACATCATCGCAAAATAAATGAAATTCAATGATCCATTCGGAGTTGATGTGAGAGCCGTTCAGCGGAACGGTAAATGTGGAACACTGGTTGAGAGGCAGGACACGGAATACGGAATAAATGCCAAAAGCTCATCTGTGAAATGAGACACAGACGTAACACACACATGAGGCAGTGTGAGAAATTCACTTGCGGGTTACTCTGGTTGGGTGGCAACGTTGATAACTTTCCACGTTAATACAGAATCCCATTGAGTTTCGGAAGTCTACTCAGTCTTATATATACTCTAAGCCTGGCCGACTATTGGAACTGAATCCAGTAGGTTTCCAATCCGAAACTAACGGTACAGACACTCCCTGACAAAAATTTTTGTCGGGACTAGGGAGTCGGAAGCCATGTTCCGGAAGACTGACACTCACACAGTGTCGATGTGCTTTTGCCTTCTGCTCTCTCGCCCTACTCAAAATGTTACATTCATCATTCGACACTTTTGCTTCAACTCTGCAGGGATTACATGTCATTTTCATTAGCAATCTGAACCAATTGTAAACTCGTGTTATTTTCACGCTTCAACATATCTAGTAAAAACCAAGGATCAGCAATTGCCACCTGCTTTACCATGTTTTTTCTCTTTTGTATCAGCTTCCTGACTTTAAAGAATGTACTTTACAGCACAACATGTATGTAATTATATGATAAGAAGACACACGTATCTTTCATCTAACTTCTTTTGTATCAAGTGCCTGATTCGTAAGAAGCTTATCAATGTGTGGGCAGCAAATGAACCTCAATTTGTGTTGCATCTTATAAAATGGGAAATGTGAAATGGTGTAAAATGCTGAGGGCATTAATGTATGAAAAGACATCTGTAAATCCAATGAGAAGGGAGTGAGAGCGAGGAAGAGCCGGTTTTCTCAACTTGCTATACTTAATCCTCAACTCCTAGTCTACACAAAAGGAACCAGCTACAACTTGGAAGATGAAAAGAGATATTTCATCTTATACAAACCATGTGTATTCTCATCTTCCAATTACGTCAGTTTTTGAAAGAGTTTTCCTTGTGCAACCACCCGTTTGCACAACTCATATTATAGACAAGTTTTCAACTTTTAATAAAATATTTAGTTACCGGACTCAATCATCAAAAATTATTATTGGCATGTTTGATGGCCACAAAATACCATTAGAACGAATTTTAAAACCTGAACTGAAAAAAACTTAATATTCAATTTAAAATACGTACTTTACAACCTGGCAAGTAATTTTCTCCTACGTTGCACTTGCACACCTGATATCAACTTTTTCAGACAAATTAATATTTCCCTTACTACATCGTCTCAGAGATTTTGACAGTACAGTTTAGTGTTGAGTTTCGCCACGTACATGTACATTACGACAAAAAGTTTACCTTTCGTCTGCGTACAATACACACAACTTGAGAATGTGAATGTGTGAACCAAATCATGGAATCTGTTTTCCTCATCGGAACCTACCTGCATTGTACAATTAAGAAGCCCAAATAAAACTAGTAGGGGAAAATGACTCAAACTGGTATTCTGCCATTTTCTGCAACTTTACTGTTGTCAAAAAATCTATCTGTAATCTTAAAATTTGCCAGTTACCACACACCAACACATTTTCCCGTACATTTTCAGTAGTAAAATGTAAGTATAAACAAAGTATTACATGCAACGCAAAGGGAATCACTGCACACTTTACCATTTCTCACCCAACTACCAATTTAGATTAAAATAGAGTGCAACCATTAATGTACATGAGGCCAAGAGCCAAGTGAGATTAAAAACTATTCAAACGTCTCATTCAATAGAAAACCTGGAGTGAAAACAGGATTCTGGAAAACTCAAGTGTAAATTACAGATTCAGTGCATAGATGCAATGGGAAGTTCCAAAAACAGACAATATAATCCCGGACACGGAGTTAATTCTCATGTGTCTACAATCGTGAATTGCTTTTTCTCCCATTCTTCTGGCATTATCGTTCAACCAGTAGACAACTCCAGGTTCAATTGGGATTTTACAGTGAGAGGTCAAAATGAAACCATGAAACACGGTCGTATAAGTTCTCAAATTCACATTCACACAATAAAGATTATACGAAAATGCTACTGTTGAACACTTGAACATAATAAAAAGGTAAAGCACAATGTATGCTGAACCAAAATGCTTTGGGTAATTTGAAGAAACTTATGATAACACAACAACAACATCAAAAAAATTCGTGTGAAAAGACTCATAACCAATGTGTTGTCTGGCCACCACGAAGAATGCAAGCACATTATTCTGAAATTAGATACAAGTTAGCGCTTCCCATGCAATGCATGGTGCATAATTGGAGCTTTGTGCTCGTCTTTTGATCGTGACGCAAACCGCCTCCGTCAACTACTCAACTCGATTGACTACAGTGAGAATTCAAGTGGCTTCATTTACACGACTGGACTTTTGAGTTATTGATAGGCAATTGATGCCTTGGTCCTGACTGACCACGGCGGCCTTTCATTTGTACAAGAACCGGTGGTTCACTTAAGTAAGTTAAGAATAATAAACCGATAGGCTCGAAAGGTTGAGAGCTAAGCTGGATAAGTACAAGGTTGGACGTAAAACTAGAGCTGCAAATGAGTCTCGTCTACTTCCAATTCCAAAGATGAGTTCAATTACAAAAGTCAGGGTACATTCGAAAAAGCCCTACTTTCTGAGTTTTTAGTGTTTCTCAATTCTGAATATAAGTATATGTAGCAATAGTACAGAATTCATGTTGTTGATGTTCATCATGATGAGGGCACAATTAAGTTGAACCAAATGAAAGACCAAAGAAAAAAATGAAGGGAGAAGTCGGTCGGGCCCTTTGGTCAAATCGGGCCTGTGTCTTCTCAAATCATCATTTGTGTCTGTTTCATGAGTCGACCAAGATTTGCTCCAGGCCTTCAGGTTCAGGGTGGCTCGAGTTCACCTCACTCACTTCTCCTTCGTCAGTCAGTTATTACAATGTAATATCTGTATATCTCAACTTTTTTACCCACAGTTGCCCTCACTCAAATTCAAACTGGAACAGTAAGAATAAGAGCATAAGATTATAGCAGGGAAACGGAACGGGCTCGTCGACTCTTCGACGTCGTGCTTAGCTCTAAGCTAATGTAGCAGTTTAGATCAAGTTGGAACATGTGGTTGAACCAAAGAACGGAGTCTCGTATACTTCTCACTACTACTTAATTTTGCTACCTTTACCTCCACTAAAACACTTGCCGTTGTTTCTTAGAACAAGCGTCATTTGACTCTTATGTTTCAGAATGGAAACTGTCTGAGGAGAGTCGGAATAAGCGAAAGAACTGAAAGAAGCATCGCATCGGTCGTACAAGCAGAGCACACATTATTACATGGAAGAGTTAAAGTCACACTCTTCGAACCTTCTCCCTCACCACTCGTTCTCTCCACAAAGTTGAATGAGGTGAGAGGAAGTAATTAACTTTATCACCTTCTTTCTGTGAGCCCATTGCCGTGCCTCACACTACGAGCCGAGAACATTTTACTACGTAATACAAACTGCACTAGCTCTACACCAGCCATCATCAGGGCAGTGCAACGCTATGGCAAAATGAACCGCTCTCTCAACTCTTTTGTATGCGTCTTCTCTGCTTCAGCTCTAAGAAAGACGGTAATTTACCCATTTCACAGAATAAAATTAATCCAAGCAAAAAGGCATTTTCGAACCAAAAAGTTGGCTTCTTGGTTCTTAGTTCTTTTCTCTTTTTCTCACTTGTCTACCTCGATTTGTTGTAAGTGGACAGACTACTTAAGTAAAGAACGTTTGCATGTTTCATTCTTGTATTGGTAAGGGCTGGTGGGTTTTGCTCTTCTTTAAGACTATCGAAGTAAAATGCATGGGTAATAAGCATGTTAAGCACAACATAACAAACAAAGAGCCCAAAACAAACTCTAATAGCTATTTTTCTCTAGTTGTATAATTTTTGCCGTTCAACTCGTATGTAAGTTGCATCCGTCGGCGGCCCGTTTGACCCAAAGGCTGGCCGACGAAAAGAACAACTCGCTGGACATGTGAAGCTTTCTATCTTATCTCTAAAAGTGTATTACACCTCTCTTAGTTCTCGCTCACTACACTACAACTCATTCCTTTCGGATTCAAGATTTTGTTTTTATACACTTACTTTTATTAGGAAGCCGCTCCATTCCGTACACATTAAGTGAGCATACAAAGTTACTTGCTACATGCTTTAGGGTACGAGACTACAGGATTGCACCACTTTACGTGAATACGACCTCGTTGGAGAGTTTAGGTGTGATTTTTCCCTTCAGGAAAGGCAAAGAGCAATTTAAATCCTCCGGTGGATGTTGAGATGAAAGGACATCACACGAAATCACGGAGCAGACGTACAGACAGACAATTTCTAAACAGCATATTATACCAACAGCATAGCATCCGCGTGGCTTGACCAAAGAAAAAGTGAAACCGGACCATGCTCATCTTTCCAATTGCCGTTTAAGTTCCTCATCTTTAAAATGAACCATCTCTACTAAACAACTCTACGATGTCTACGATATGCAATTTGCTCATAAAACTTCCGACATCCAAGGATTATTATTTACAGTAGTGGACTCAAACCCAAGTCGAGGCCTGGCATTAAATAACCCGCTTGTCCTTATCCAACCATAGTGGTTAGGAACGTGAAAACAACACCCTGTTCCAAAGGAAATAAAAGGTCTATAGTATTCATTTATACTGATCATTATGCAAATAAACCGATAAAACCCTCAGTCCGCAGAGAAAATACGGTGACAGATTTTCCTTAATAAACTTATACAATTCTATGCTTAATTGCCTCCTACAGTCATTTTATGAGTCGTTTTACTAGGAAGTTACACAATTAAATAAACACATTGCATTAGTTTCCGATAGGAGCTTGTAGAGCAGTTATTTACTACTCCTTGTGTGTATCGTTGTATCACAGTAGTACATAACATGAAATGTTCTTTTCGCTATCAGCAGCGTTGAAAAAGCGACGCTTAATCCAATAAAAATACTATAGTAAAATGACCAAGTTGTCAAATACCTAAATCATACCGAATACGACATGCTTACATCTGGAATGCAACAACTGAAAGATTTGATAGGGAAAACGGAAAAAACTGCTGTCATCAATGATTTAAGCTTACCGTCCAGTTTTGGTGATGATCATTTCAGTGCCGAGGTCATGGAATTTGTCCCACAATTCTTTGGTTTCTAGGTGACAATTGACTAAGAGGAACTCGTCACAATTACAGCGTCCTTTCATTTCAACTTTATTCCGCTGCTTTCCGGATTTCTTGGCAGGTCTTGCGTCGCTGCTCTTGTTCGGGGTGGAGCCCGAGTCATCCACATCCGTAGTATTCACTCCTGGTGAACTTCGAGCTCCCGGACTGCACACTGCGTCTTCGTCATCCTCATCCTCCAGCTCTTTGACACTCACCGGTGTCTCAGCCGAGGAGGACGTTACTTTATTGTCATCATCGCAAATGTCAATGTCTTTCTCGCAGTCACTCTCAGAAAAGTCTTCCGTCTCCGACTCACGTTGAGAATGCGAGTCATGAACGTGATTGTTCGCATGGTCATAATTATTGTTTAAATGATATCGGCTGTTTCTTGACAACTTGTCTGTGATAAAATAAATCAAGCAAAACCTCATATTTTGTATCAAATCCTAATTTTTACCCGTGAATCACGTAATATTAGCAATCAATTAAACCTGTCTTCATTTAAGCACATGCAGATTCACAATGCATACATGCAGTACTATGCAAGTTGCCTTAATTTGGTATTGTTATATTGCAATAATTGTACAATGGGGATCATTCTGAAAACAACTTCCTATTGACTATCCAGAATTAACGAAGTCGAAGCATACAAACAAAGTAATTAGTAAATTCGCAATCAATTCGCAGCCTGCTTTCAGAATAATTTAGGCAACAACAATTTAGGCTTGAAGCAGCAATTTAGGAATCTTTGAGGAACCTTACCAATAGACTTTGTCGGGCTATCACTTCCAAATCCCGGAGATGTGCTAATATTTTTTGAGATCTCCTTAGACATAATAGCCGCAATTGAAAAGTCGGTGGAGCGCGGCTTGGTGGACGCGACAGCAGGCGTGTCATCCATTGCAGCAGGCAACATATTGTCCACAAAACTATCACAATTCAACAATATAATTTTTGTCCTTGTCCAAAATGGTCAGGACAACAAAAACCGATTCACTCCTTGTCCGATCACACACACTTGTCAATTACCTTGTCACAGTCACACATGTCATCACCATGATTTAAAAATCCACTGATTTAAACACCATAAACGTGCAACAATTAAACGTTTTATTTAACGAAAAAAAAGTCTCCGTCTCGTGTTTCCCAAGTTTCCTACTTGTGTACAACAAAAAAACAAACGCACACTTCTCCTGCCTCCCGAGTCAAAACGCATGAAAACGTGTTGACATCATTCGGCTCCAGTCAAAGAGCCTATAGCCTTTTCCAACGGAATGATAGTCACAAAAACAAAAATTGCCGATTCTCACGAGGCACTAATCTGAACACTTTCAACAACATAAAATGTCCTAACTTGAATCTTGTCACGTTTTACATGCAATGCTTATGCATTTCCAAACCAACAACACAACAAACAAAATCTCAAGTTTCCCAGTATATTCCTGAAGGAACGGTTGTAAGGCTCAGCGTTGTAAAGAGCTAAACGTACTCCACACGCGCTTCCAGACTGAAATCCTTGTTTCGTGGTCTTGGAGAACCGAAAAGAGTAGTAATGGTGAGGTCAAGATAAAATATGAAGTGATGTGAAGCAAGTGTCGTTGGAATTAAGGAAGACGTGAGGACGACACGGCCTGGATTGAAATTGTAAGTAAAGATTATAGGACGTGGATGTGTGTTGGCACTATGAGTTTTTAGCCGGAGTGCTTGTTATCTCACGAGTATTCAGTGATCGACTGAGGAGTTGGCGCAGGGCACATTTCGTTTGGTGTTTTGGTCTTCTTTTGGTTGGTTTTGTGAAGTTGCTCGGGGAGAATTTTCCTATGGTGCTTCGTCCCACATTGGTGAATGAGACTTGAGTGAGGTTGAGGTAGTGGATGAAGGTTCTTCGTAATATGTTGTTGGTTCAACACTGTTCTTTGTAGACTGTTCAGCCTTTCCTACGTACTTTTGTGTATGTAATTCGTTTGAGTCGGTCGTCTCGTATTCCTTCGTATGTTGGACTAAGGAATAGTCAAGTTTGTGTACTGTGGAAAAGCAGAAGAAAAGAAGAGAGTTTGGTGTACTCAGCAGCCCACACTGCGTTGAAAGGCAGGGACATTACGGAAGGTTTGGCTTTTTCCTATATGCTGCTTTGACTTTGGTTCTGGTCCTCAGGGCGGATTGTAGCGAGGGATGGGCGTGGAGCCAAGAGGCGGGACTTCCCACAACTGATTGACACCAAGCCAAGTGCTTCTCTACAATGGACACCTTTGTCACCAAGGCGGACCCACCTCACCACCACTTACCTGTTGTCGCAATCAATGACATTTTCTCTATAATACCTAATACCTAATCTTTTCTATTTAACCGTGTCTTCTCGTGTTGTACAATATACGCTTCCTTCAAGCTTCCTCCTCCTCGTCATCTCCAAAATCCATTTCTCCGGAACCAAGAACCGTACCGTAGCTTTAGCTTTTGCCTTTAGCATTTGACTTTGACTACCAACACCGATTATCACCAGCATGCTCCTCAACAACTTTCTACCTATTTTACACTTGGGCATTAGCCACGGATTACATCATTCTTCATGGAATCTCTTTGCTTTTTCACACGCACTTAAACTTCCTTCTTTCTTCTCATTATTAATAGTCATGCGTGTATCGTTCATTTCATTCAGAATGTCCAAAATTTTCATTTCCTTCTCATTTTGTTTTCGCATTATTAAATGTACTTGAGATATTGTGAACATGACCCAAACTTCTTGGATATATCCTGGTAATATCATATCGTAATATCTCATGGAACAACAATCGTATGCTGGATGATCAGATCGTGCTTTAGTAGTTAGTATACATGGACTAATAGTTAGCATACTGAAGCATTGATGTAATTCGCATTACTATTGCAAAAAAGACAAATTCTCCTGAATTATTGCAAGGGCATATTTTAAAGCATAGTTTTATTTAACAGGTGACAAGAGAAGAGTTGAGTGGATTTGTACAGTGGAAGAAGAGTGAGAGCTGAAAATGCCAGTCAAATGCGACCACTTCCTTCTCATTTTGTTTTCGCATTATTAAATGTACTTGAGATATTGTGAACATGACCCAAACTTCTTGGATATATCCTGGTAATGTCATATCGTAATATCTCTGGAACAACAATCGGATGCTGGATGATCAAATCATGCTTTAGTAGTTAGTGTACATGGACTAATAGTTAGCATACTGAAGCATTGATGTAATTCGCATTACTATTGCAAAAAAGACAAATTCTCCTGAATTATTGCAAGTGCATATTTTAAAGCATAGTTTTATTTAACAGGTGACAAGAGAAGAGTTGAGTGGATTTGTACAGTGGAAGAAGAGTGAGAGCTGAAAATGCCAGTCAAATGCGACCACACAAATAGAAAGGGAAACGTGTTGCCAGCCTACCTGTCTCTCGTTACCCCTCCTTCTTTCTTCCTTTTCAGCCTCCGAACTGCGGATATACAAAACAAAACACCTTGAGGCTCAGCACACATTTCAAAAGGTGAGTAATTGATTACTAGATTGTGAAAACCACTTGACCAAATATCATTACATCAACAATGTATACATAAAATACAGTATGCATATAGTATCTAAAAGATTTTAGCATCTTCTTCGTCATAGTATAATAACAATAATAAACTCGTATTTGGTACAAGAAAGAGAATTGACCGAATAGTGTATCTGTGTATCCTTGCGGGCAAGAAAGAAGTACAAAATGTAATGTATTAAGTTTGTAACATAAGATAACGTATACACATGAAAATCTCTCACCCAAGTCTCTTCAACTCTCAAGTCTAATCATCATCTTTTTGGAGACTAATGCGCCTCTTTCACCTCCATATACCGCAAAGAGCCACACACATTGACGAGCCTGCTTTACTTGCTCCGTTCCCAAGGCTGGACACAAAACTTCAACATGAATATTGTACACGGTAAATTACACGCATCACAAACCTCGCCTTGCATGTTTAGTAATTGCATAGCTTCATCTCCTTAATACACTTCAAGTCCAACAACGGGCCGTCTTCTAAACTTCTTATGTTGGGGCACAGCGACGTCTCCAATGCAAAATGTAATAACGTGTCTACGCAACCATGAAATGAGTTGACTTGTCTTGAGCTTGTTCTTCTCGCTCCTTCTCTATCTCTTCGGCCTTTGACTTGTCTTTTGATTAGAAAGAGTCATTGAAAGCCATTAATTAGCTCTTCATTATTCCAAACGTCCTTTTCAACAATCTACTTCAAACGTTCAAACTTCAATCACACACATACAACTATACTACAACACACAACAAGTCTACTAGTAACTAGTAATGTCTTGTGTACTCAGCATCAGCATATTATTTATTTACAATATTAAATGTCCAAAACTCTTTTTTTCAAGTTTGACTGCTTCTTCGTTATTCTTATATACTTCTTTTCTTTTATCTGCTTGACTTGAGTAGCAAAGTATGTAATCATTCAATCAATAAAATTAAATTATTAATGCATTCCAAATTTTTCATTTTGTACGGTTGCGGTTGTATACTTGTATCTTACAGTAAATTTCAGGGAGAAATGTCGAAATATCTATTACTTATACATTGTACCCTTCGTAATTTGTACAACTGTTCAATATGATATTATGCTAAAAAGTGCTCGTTTAATATTATTACAATCTATTAACTATTCACTTTTGAAACATGAAAATTAGTCAGTTACAATTCGAAACGGTGCACAAAAGGCTTGAGAGTACAGCCACCCATTGACCAATAAAAACAATTAAGTGCTGTTTACCATTGTCGTTATTGAAATGTGTCTTTCAACACGTCCCCCATAAAAATATTGTATTGGTGTAAAAGAACCTACGCAGCCTTGTCGGTGTAATTGTTGAAAATTGCTAAACGAACGAAACAATTATTTGATGAAGTGACTGGATTTGCATGCAACGTTGTTGTCTACACGCTATCATTATTACAGGGCTCGTGCACAAAAAAATATGCACAGCCGACTGGCACTATGCATAGAATATTAATGTCGCTTGTCAGTATAGTAGCCCAAGGAATGAACTGTGCAAAATGTCAATTACTTTAAATGATTGCTAGACAAGTTTGTAGTGTATTTGAACATGAAAAAAACCAGGGCATGGGATTGGTCAGAGAAATATTAAAGTGCACCGCGGGGATAATTATTTAGTATGTTTGTATTACAATAGGCATAGTAGAATGAGTTGTATTTGCATATTTATACAACCACAACGAATAATTATATTCATGCGTGCGTTTCCATTCCCAAGGGGCAGAGGTCATTTGTCCACTAAAGTGCTATGATGAAAAGAAAGCTACATACTTGCGAGTTTGTGGAAACCTTACAGACTTTTTAGGATTTTGATAGTTTCAAGCTCTGAAGAAAAATGTTAAGATTCCTCACTACTCATTATGACTCATTAAATGGCTACTTGTTACAGTTTCATGAAATTTTAATTTGTGCATTGTTTCGCGTTATTGTACCAAAATCTTTTGTTTGTAGAGTGAAATGAGAGCCTGTAGTGTAAAAACGCGATACTTTGTACTAATGGTAATTGCATTCGATTGTCATCTAAAAGATGTCAAACCGTATTGAGAGCAGGTATCATGCCCTTATTCTTTGAATGAACAGAAGCAATGAACAGCGTCAGCACTGAATGCTCCTGATTGGTTTTAAGACCATCCTCATTGCCCATTTAAGGTAGAAGAAGAGTCTCGACGGTGAAACAAAAGGGATATGATTTGTAGGAACGTAGGAAGGGCTCAGCATGCTCAGCATTACATGATGAATGATTTAGTTTGCACTTTTAATACATTGCTGATGACAAAGTGATGATAAAAGTGAAGTGCTGACTTAAACGGCAAGTTCAATTGGAAAAGTTGCGATTTAAAAACGAGATGTGCAAGATGAAGTACCGTGCTTTTGCATTTCTTTGTCTAAAATCCTTACATTGCCATCCTTATTCCATAGTCATTCCCTTAAATCTCTGGCTCAAATGCGTGTGTGGTACGGTTAGAACATTACGCAGGGTGCATGTGTAGTTGAAAAAGAATTGTGTGCTCAGTGCAATGAAAAACGCGATACCGAGCCCATTCACACTTGATACGCGCAATTGAAAAATTTGAAATGGACGTAAAAAGCATATTAAAAAATTCAGTTTAAATCCAGTCACGTGTGACACCGTGAACTGCATCAAAGGCTGATTGAGGGGAATACTAAACGGTTTATGAAAATACTTTGATTTCCTTTTAAACTCCATGGTAAATAGGAAAAAGGTGACTTTCCATCACACAAGCCTTCCTTCCGGCTGAACACTATTACGAGAAAGGTCCAATATCCAACTGCATGCATGGAATGCATTACGGATTACGGGACGATTACGCGATTCAGGATCAGGATCATACAAGGATTCAGATTCAGAGCTCTCGAAAAAGTTTTAGTAGTGCGACTTTTTTTAAAATCCTCAAAGTGGTGCATCCTCACTCGTCAGTTGATTAGGGATGCACATGGTGCATTTCCAGTAGTATTCAGCATGACATTTTAAGGGAGCATTGCACAGATATAGATTTGACTCATTAATCTTTCTTCAATGGTTTGTTTGACGTGGATCCCTTCATCCTATTAAGAAGCGTGAAACCATTCCTCTCTCGCACTCTCATTCTCTCTGTGAGGTCTTCTCGGCTAACAACACCGACTTTGCCTTTTTCATCTTCCCCTTCGTGTCTGGTCCATACACTACGCCATAAGTTCCTCTCATCTCATCTCATCTCTATATTTCTAATATTCCTTCTTCAACCCATACAATAATCCAGTGTTTTGAGAATGAGACGCCTCAATATGAAAATAATACTGTCGCCTCTGACTTGAAAATGAGACGCACAGACGTCAAAGTGTTCACAAAAAAAAAGTGAGCTTTCAATCCATCAGTCCTGGCAGGCCTATCAATAAAACAAGTACAGGAGATTTCGCTTCTTCGTCCCTTTATTTGTGATGAGCGTAACAAATTTTGCACTACCTTTATGTAATTTTATGACCAGTTATGGCTTAGCTATTAAAGTGAGATTTACTTTGCTCTCCAACCGCAAACCAACCTTACGTTTAAAACGATAAAGTCCGTTTCTTTTGTGCCTCATAGTTAGAGACTTGTTAAAAAATACAGAAGAGAAAAGTCCTTTCGTTGGTGTCATTGCAGTTTATTTTAATGACATTCGCTTGTAATTCTCACGGTCAGAAGTCAGAAGATTTTTTAAAAGAAACTGAACATGGTTACTCAGATTGGAAAGATAGTTTGGATGCAATTTACACTATTCACACAACGGAAAGCACAACTTCTCACGGTCAGTTTCTGTCGGCCAGCGTGCCTGAATTTTGATTAAGCAATACAAAATATGGACAGAAAGGGATATTTCGGAAATTAACCCGTTCCTTCCAGAATTGGTGACCTTGTTCTGAAATTCTGAATGTCTGAAACCTTGTGACATACATTCGTTTTTTTGGTGGTTGCAGCAAAAAAATAAGATTGGATGAACCGAAAATGTCCAGATGAAGCAAAAATATTAATGGCTCAATTTATCCAATAAAATATACAGGATGGGTCGACCGGTCGTGTGGGTCACTTCATCGTATTGTGAACCACAACACAAGGAAGGAGCTATTGAGAGAATGATTTTTCTGCGTCATGAACAGTTGAACCCGCTGGGAGGTCAGTGTCGACGTCGACGCTTTGGGTCCAGTTTGCGTTCATCCATTCCCGAGTTTTGAAAAGACTAAACAGAAGTCAGTAAAGAAAGAAGGACAGTGTCTCAAGCAAAGTCGAGCTGGAGGTTATGAAAGAAAACACTAACACAGAGTACAGAGCTGTGTTTCTGTTCTTGTTGCTGAATGGAGAAAATGCCAGGGTGAGGTCAAAGTGGGACGAAGGTTTTCTTTTCCTCCCTGTTGTCCCAGCTTTTATTTTACCTGGTCATGTGCCCAAGTGGGAAACTGTGGGTTTCACAGCCAGCTATTTGTTCAAAAAGGAGGCATGTGCCCTTTCGATTAACCTCACATTTTCTCAAAACGACCCTTCTTTTGGGTCTAATCAGGTTAGTCAAGTCAGTTTCAAGAAGAATTCATAAAAGAAAAAAAGAGTCCCCTTCACTTCATCTTGTTTGATTCCGGTCGCATTCTTCGTCTACTTCTTCTTCTTCCATCTAGTAAAAGGACCACTTTGACTCCATAACAGATGGAAAGGTTGACGTCCCCCCATGAAGTTTTTGAAAGGAAAATTCATTCCTGTTGAGCGTCAGGAAAGAAGCGGTGGTCTCAATTTCATTTTGTAGACTCAACACTCAAAAATCCTTAAGAAAAAGCTGTCTAGCATAATCTCTTCGTGTAATGACTCTTATCCCAACTTACCTTAATACACAAAGTAGCGTGTAAGTACAAAGCACTCTGCATCGGAAACATTTTACAACAGCCAGCAGCAGCAGCAGCGGCTCCTGCTCATTCAACAAGCCATTGACACAACACTCCATGCTCGTGGCCATGTCCATGTCCGTCCTACGTATGTAAAAGACATCATCCTCAGCATTTGTTACATTGTACTATAAGTGTTTTTAGACAACACTCTCGAGAACGTTGTTCTCCTTCGCTTATTCCTTTTGGTCAGCAGAAAAAATGTGTTTTTGTTCCATTGTCCATGTTAATAGCGCACAAGCACACAACTCTGCAAACTTGCGTAACATACATTACCATGGCACAGCTCAAAATACCAGTCTGCATCTCTTGTTTTTATCATTTTCTGCACGCGGTCTCCTTTGTGTACTCATCCCTGATATCACTCTCGAGTCCATTTCTCTCCATCAATAAAAGCAAGAGTTTAATGGACTTATTTCTACTAACTACTACATTTTCAGCTAACCATTACGACTTAGGACCAATATTTACTTCGCCACCATGCAATACGGCAATACTACGTACATTATATACATGTAATGACTCCAACTCCAAGTAGCAATAAAAATCACTTTCTTTCATGTTTCATGTCTCTTGCCATTTATCTTATCTTTAATGTTACTTCAGTGCTATTGTATACCACTTGTAAATACAAAAACACACCGTATTTTGTGTAAAGGAAGGGTTATACAAGAAGACGCTCCTATTGCGATTGCGATTGTGATGGGACCAAGATAACAAAACGATTCGGATCGAAAAGAGGAAAGAAATTCTTTCTAATGCTTGTTTAACTCTTCCTCTCCACGTGCCGTTTATCACTTCAACCCTCAGCGGAATCAAAAATGTTGAATCGTAGTATAGTAATAGCCTTTGAATTTATATGGAAAATCAAAAGATGATGATGATACTTACAAAAATAATCGCTTTTTACCTCCATACTGTTCTTGAGTAACCTTTTTTAAATGGCGACCCAGAATACGCATACAAATGCAACGTCTATATAGTTCCATGGGTAATTTATTAAAAACGATAAATGGGGCTTTCGAAGGCTTTTTCATTGTAAACATTCATAGCTCACTGTGTGAAAGAGTGACACACACTCCCGTCCTGCAGTGGAGCTACCATTAACATGTATTTTTCCTGATGCACACCAACTCTGACTGTATTCTGTTATTTCAGAGGGATATAACAGGAAAAGAGATGATACCTTAATAATAATGGCGTCATAAAATGGAATCAGAAAAAGGGAAGCTGGAAGCTGGTTTACTCTTCCGTTAGCACGACACTGCTATGACACACATAATAGATGAAGTGAGCTGAAGCATTTTTAGCATGGACAGTTGGTTTTAGAGCCTTCATCATCAAGGGTCTTCTTCCTACACAGAAGGATGAGCATTGACACTGTCACACACCATAGAATGAAAAAAAGAAAATTGTCGTGTTTATATATGTAGAGACCGTACCATTTTGAACGGCCGAACTTGGTGGTCCGTTCTGTTGGGATAGGATATTGTTTGTTGGGCTTCCACAACAGGATGATCTCATTATTTATGACTCTTTGACCTGTCTTCATTGAGGGGAAAAGTTCACGTGGAAAACGTGGAACGTGAACCTACATTTTGCATAAGCCCAAAGGTAAGTAAAGTCACGTCGTTGTTCCGAGAGCACACTCTGACATTATCCTATTAAATACTACAATTCTTATTTCTACGCTTTGGCTTGACTTGCTTCTACTATACTAGTAATACCTATTACGAATACGAACTATATAATTCTCTGCGTATTACGAACTTATTCCAAAATTCCTAATCGTGATAAAATAGTTAAGAGTTTGACCCGACCACATTATTGCACATAGTATGCACATTGCAAGTGAGAATTATGAATTGCAGTATATAAAGGGCCACGCCACGGTATAGGATAATTTTAAAGGTGAGGCGAAGCGAGGGGAGAAAATAGCAAAAATTATCGCATCATTATTCTTTGACTGAAAACGTTGACGTTTGGCTCCGGTCAAAACTGTGAACTTAAGTTGCTTTTCACTCCGTTGGGATTTTAAAAATGAGCCTGTGCACTTTGTTTGCAGAGCAGTTTTGACGGTTATGACTTGAGAGTAAAATACGATACAGCGAATGGATGGCTAAAGCTGTAATTTGTTGGACGTGTTACAGGAATGAAGTTTGTTCGTATGAATGTGAAGTTTTTGGGTAGGAGACAAAACCTAAAAGGGTCTCATCGTCTCATTGTCCTCAAAGGATTCATGGAGGAATGCGATGATACGGATTTAAAGTGTTCCAAGCCCCTGTTAACATTCACCATTGAGCAATGAACGACCCCGCAGCACGCTGGATCACAATACATTATCATTAACCATCCTATTCTCTGGTTTTGATGCCATCCCACATTCTATTCTTCTCGCCATTCAGCAAGCAGCTTGAGCCAGTCACTCTCCTTCAACATCTCCAGTATTTTGATTGTCCTTAATATCCCAATTCACTCATTTCCAGTCCCCAACAAACTCCTCCCGTTACTTTCTGTGCCAAAAGCTTCCCCATAAAAAACAAAATCTGACTTTATGTTTATGATTACACATATCACAACCTTACTAACTTGCATATAATCATACTAAATTTGTTCACTTCCTTTTCTACTAATGTTTAATGTGGGTCAACATCTTTGCTTTCCTGTACACATTGCACTTTGCACAACATTGCGAACATCATGTTTCTATGAATCTCAGGAAAGAGGCTGAAACGATTGTAATGGTAAAGACTAACTAAGAGGGAAAATCGACACCCACCGACCACCAAGGAAGCCAATTAATTTCCACTTAAAGCTATAAATTCTGAAATTCAGCTGACGAGAGCATACAAATGACGTGAAAATTTTTACACTACCATTCTGTGACTTTACCTTAACAATAAAACCCAAGGTTGCACAAACGACAATAATACAAGTACATTATAGCAATTTATCACAATGTTCAACGCTGCATTTTTTCATTCTTTATTGTGAGCTAGCAGAAATCCTGAGTGAGAATACCTTGGTAGGTAAAGTCATTAATTAATAAAAACAGTTTGTCCTCTTATGATTGTGAAGGATTTTGAACCATCATGTTGCACATGTACAGTATAGGATACAGTGTCTTTACAAAAATTATCGTTCAATGCATCTTTTGAATTACCAAATGGTTTTTTGGGCGGTGCTTCCTCTACGGAATCAGGCAAAATTTTATGTATTGCTAACCATTGTTACTCCCGTGAAGAGGAATAATGAAAAAACACTTAATTAAGTACAAAAAAGGAGGTGCTCTTCCTCCTCACAATCACAATACGTTTTAGTTCTCACGAAACGAAACATTACATAGTTAAATACGCATTACGTTACGAAATACATAATTAATATCCATATAGCTAAGTAATGATTTTTGCACTTAATATTATACTTTTTAATGTATTTTTCTAGTAAACTATAACATAATATAATGTAAGTGGTGGCAATTTTTGCAAGGCCATCAAATATGCGTAGTAGTGCACAACTGTACGTACATGAAAGAAAAACAGGAGCAACAATTACGCCAAGGAATAATAACAATCGTCATAAAAGCGTCGGTCTCCACTCAAAACAATTTTGTCGACCACCAACAAAATAACGGAAGCTGGGAGGTTTCTTCAGCAAAAAATTAATGTGTTCGAAGGTTTTTGCTAAATTTTTTAGTGTGGCGTAATAATTTATTTACCTGGTTGCATATACTGGTTATATAGTTGTATATATTCATGTGTCGTTCAATTTTCCTCCTTTAAAATGATCACTTCTTTGGTAAATATTGCAATCGGAGGAACAACGTCTATTAATAGTCATCAACATTGAAAACAGTATTAACATGAACAAGCACTTAGATTTGAAGTTGAAGTCGCGATCGCGATGAGGTTTGATTGGTGCATCGCAACGTGTATGATTGAATGGTTTGTGTATATTTTGTACACTGAGGGTGTATCGTTGTGTGAGTAAAAATGACTGACACTTTCAGCCTTAAAGTATGCTGTTGCAAGATGAAAGCATTCAACAACATCACAATAAGAAGCTACAATTCCAAATAAGAAAAGTCTTACAAGATAGTTTTATTCACAAAAAAAATCTCCAAGATGATATTTTGTTGACTTTTCCCATGAGCTCGTCTGACTCGCTCAATATTAGCCAACTTGTCTGTACAGCAAAGTGGAAAAATGTGCGCTAATGATCCGATTGATTTGGCTACAAGCCACAATAAAAAGAGTCAAAAAGGTATTCAAACCACAACAATACAACAGAAAGAGCATTCGTAAATGTAACTACTCTGTAGAGAATTTCTCATACTGGTTCTGTCAATTTGGCTGAATTCAACCTGTCAATTTGCTTCTGGATACATATCTCTCCAGCTTATCACATTTGAGGAACTCGAATTCACATGTGCACCTATAGAAGTGAATTAGAAAGACAAGAAGAGACTCGTTTCTGAATTGCGTAGGACGATACTATGCTATTTTATATTATATTATAGCCCATCATAATAAGCCTTCTTAAAAGCGTTTTTTTGTGGGAATGCGCAGTGTGAGTGTAGGCAAGCAGAATATTATCGTGAAAGTTTTGATAAGGAAGGACGATGAGTTTGCTTTGGGAACAAGGCTTTTCTCCGCTTCACAAAGTGATTGTCATGAATTTGACAAGGCTCTCTATGGATGCTGAGTGAGGATTACACTTGTGTATTGCACTTGTTGAGAGAAGCATGTGGCTTGACACACCGGTAGATTAAATAAGATCCGCTTTACAAATTACCAATTCAACTTTGAGAGCTCTTTACGAAGAGAAGAAGGGATGATGAGGAGAGATACAGGACGCAAGGCAAAAGGGAAGATAAGTGAGCTACGAAGTCCAAAAACGTTTTTCATTCTTGATTAATCGCTTGGTCATGTCAACTAGGGACGCTTACCAATCTTGCATTGTGATCTCATCTGGTGACAGACTGGGCTTGTTATTGGTTTAGAAGATTTGGAGTCAAATGGGTTAGCAATGGGTGCAACGTGTAAACATTACTCTCATGACACAGTGCAGATTGACAGAGTGTCTCACATTGTCACGACTCACGACGATGACAATGAGACGACGATGGCCAATGGCCCTTTGTTTTCTATCTGTCTTGTCTTGATCACGTTGCCCAGCCACCTTTCACCATTAGCTTTCTTGTTTCTTTCTGATGACTTTTGTGTTTGTGAGTCTCAAAAGCCCTTGTTACGTACAACGAAAACCATTAACTAAGCTGGTCTCATAAAAGGTCAAAAAATGCCGTAGAGCACACGCAGAGGACTCAAGGATAATAATGCTATATTGCTCCATGCTGTCTATAAAACTCGCCGTGTGAGCATTGTGATTTTTACACTGGGTGAAATAGCAAAAAGTACCTTTTGCTGTTGCTTTATTTGCTTGCCTCTGGTTTGCCTTTGAAGAAGGACATGTACACAGGACACAACAGAAAAAGAGATGGGAAGAGTCAGTCATAGGTAGTCGACAGCAACTCAGCACCTGCACTTGGTGACTTGCCTCAACATTTGTACACAATGGTTTATTTTGGCTTGGGCCCTCGGATTGCAGTCGTACATATCCAAAAGCTGTGTGACTCCACAGCCCGGAACAATTGCGCTAATTAGGATTTGAAATCTGAAAAGACTAAACCAGTCCATTCTAATATTTTATGCTTCCACTTCACTCTCCTCTACATTTTGCTCTCTCAAACAGTCAACCCACTCCGTCATAGTCAAAAATCACCGTCAAATATTCAAACGTCGCACAAGCCTCTTGGTCATACTTACTCCATGCACGCTTGTTGAAATCCGAAGACCTTCCCTATTCTGACTTCTGACTGCTGTACTTCTGATTCTGACTTCTGTCCTCTTCTGCCCAGGGGAGCCATGTACTTAAATTAACACACCAACACGTCCATAAACCATATTGAGGTCCTCATATTCCTTCCGTGACACAAATTGCATGCTCATGTTGAAAAATTGTAGAAATTGTTCTAGAACTCCGTGGAGTGTCAAGCCTTTGCACCGTGTCTTTATACTCTCTCTGTCAGCTCCATATTTTGAATTTTCGCTACTTACTTGACAACAGTATTTGTTTTTGTTCAAGCAAAGAACATAATACATTTTTTATGAATATTATTCCACTTGAGTATTTTTTATGATAAATGATAATTTAGTGTATTTTTTGACATGCGATGCCACTGGTTCTGTAGCTTTCGGTAGCAAACATATGCCTCATCGCTGTACTGACTTGGTGACGAGTGGAATCACTTGTTTTTTTTGCCAGTGGCATTTTCATTCTTATGCATTTACTTTGCATAAATATAATATTTATTACCAAAATGAAGACCACTGCCCGTCCATCGTCCGTCAGAACCGGGGCAACTTGATGGAACTTTTAAAGCAACTCTAGTTTTTGTGTATACATTGCATACCTTTGAGAATCTGGAGTAATGGAAACGGATTAGGAAGTAGCTGCACGTTGTACGAGTAATTAAAGTCAGAGTGTTTGTAGTTTAAAAAGCATTTACATTTCACATTTACAACTGCCGGGTCCGACATATGGTCGGATTTTTTGAAGCTGAGATGTAACGTAATTTATTATTTATATTATGTTCCGCTACTATACTGGTCGGGTAGTATCAAATACAAGGAAAAGGCAGTCTAGAAGCACAATTCCTCTGTCAATCGTAGCACACAGGGACTTTTCCCAACCCTCCTTTTACTATCTACAAGAGTTGACAGTTCGCAGCGGTTTGACTTTACAGTGTGTTATAGGCAATTCATCTTGCGTAACCTCATCCAACAACAGTTCACAATCAAACAAGGCTTCATTTACATTCAGGACCGAATCCACCTTCCTATTATTCCTTGCAGAATAGTCTCTCCAGAAATATGGTATCTGATCCATCTTACCTTCATCAGTCTCTGTAACAAACCTACCATACTACCACCGACCGTTGAAAAAAAAAGTACGATTGACAGCTGAACTTCACTCTTGACTTGAGTATACGAATATAGTGACGATTTCAACAACTCCAGTAACCGCTCAGCACAACAATTTACAACCGCATCAAAGAATGTTCCTAGCATGACGAAATTGAGTCGAGGAAAGAAATGGACGACAGCTCTGGTAAAGATTGTTCCTTCGTTCTATCATTCTATCCAACTGATTCGTTGACATTTGACTACAACATCTTGCCTGTGATGAAAATAGAGCTCATTTGCTTCCCTTGTTAGTCTCACTCAGTCAAATGCATTTAGATTGATTCAATTGCACATTTATTACTCAAGCAAAACCGTATCATTGCTTGTCCTTTTGTTGATTGCATGGGTCATCATGAGTCACTCGTTAGTTAGGGCGATTGATCCAAACTTCATTTTCTAGAAGGACGCCCTATATTGACGCAATGAGCATGAAATGAAAATCCTCATTCGCATCTCAATCTCTATTTCCGAATGCTAATGTGGGCAAAATGACTTTTCCCACATGAATACACTTGTTTTACAGGGATACACTTCACTTGTCCTGATGCTCTTAGTGATTGAACCTGTCACTATTCAAAATAATGGAATTTCCCCTTTTCATTCCATAGTTAGTTGTTTCCGACACGACACGACATGCGACGGTTTATTTATTACTGGAATTACTGCATTCTACGCTTGAGAAAAACACCGTTTTGAATTGCAGGGTAATCCTAGTAGCAATTCCAACTTTTATAGTATGCTTAACTGCAATATTATTGTTGGACTGGGAGGATTACAAGTTATTCATGAGGAGCATAATGAAAGAATTCACTATTACACGGTCAATAGCATTTTTGGATATTTCGAGGTGTGGTCATCCTGCATCGTGTGAGGAATTTTATAGAAAAGAAATCAAGTGGAATAAGTTTGCCACATGAATGCACGCGGCGCGGCGACGGCTCCAGTGGAAGAGTGGACCCCAATCCAATCCGCCTACGGGATTAACTTCTGAAGGATTTAAGGCTCCGTCAACGTCAGGCAAAGTGTCCTGTCGAACTGTTTAACTGCCGAAAGTCAGCACCCATTCCTTCTTACACTTCAGACAAAGAGGTCTTTCAAGGGGAGTTGACAATGGTATCGCTTGGGTGGTTATTGTTCCTTGTGGGACGAATGGGTGTCACATAGTTGTTTGTCTCTTGTCACCTCAATGTGCCTGTCGCAACCACCGACGTGTTTGGGTCGAATGGGTGTAGCCCACTTTTTCAACCCAATTCGTATAACTACAAAGTGAGCAGTTTTGAGCGTGTGTTGCTGCGGTGGCTTGATGATGAATACCTACACCTTGAGGACAGAAAGGTAGGCTGGATTGTTGTATGTTGCAAAGGCAGTGTGCGTTACAGTGTGGGTGGACATTCATAATAAAAACTAACAATGGCTGGGAGGTTGTGGCGTGGCGTTCAACAGAATTCGACTTCATGCTATTCTCATACTTCATTCTCAACAACGCAGAACAAAAACTTGTTTCTTTCATTCTTTACATAGTTTAAAGGTTTTCCAGGTGATCCGTTTACCTGTCGTCTCGTGTCCTGGACACTTTTAGCATTTTGGACTCTACACTGTACAGCCGAATCATGGACGAATGGACATGAATGAAACGCAATATCAGAAACGGACTAAATTATTTTCATTCACAACAGTGTCAGATAAAAGGAAAACGCTAACCGTAAGGTTTGCACAAGCATCACAATAATCCTACTTTCTCTATACATAATTTGCTACAACAGAAGACGTAACATGACGATAGGAAGAACAAGATATGGCACAAGGAAAAACATTCAACACGTTTTTAGAAACTGTCATACATTCTGATTAGGATTTATACAAAGAAGCCAAGATTAAATGAGAATGTAAAGTAATCGAGATTCATTGCTGTAATGCGTATTTGGAGTTGTATTTCTCGATTGTTGGACGATTTACGATAAAGGTGATTAAAAGTGGTTTCTCAAGCGGTTGCTGATGATCGTGGACATTTACCATTACGTGTAGAAATATGAGCCACCCTGGAACGATTGTCCATAATATAATACGAAGAATGCAGGCGAGAAGTGATAAATTGGAATGTTGGTGTGGAAAAAAGGGAAACACACTGTTGGGAGCAGTGGCAACAGGAGGCATACGGAATAACTGCTGTTGTAACGCACCAAAGGGTCTGTCCTGAGAAGAGGATGGTGACACAGTGACCATTCCTGTCGGGCAAAGTGGTAAGTGTTAAGTAGGAAGGTTTGGTAAGATGGTCCACATTGAAAAGACCATGGGGACAAAAGGTGTCTAACGTTATTTGGCACTCAATTCATAGGAGTCAAAGGGCAAGGACAGCGGGCTAACTGGCCGTGGACAAACCGGCACAAATTTGGCTACAAGTAGCATCCCCAGCCCGGCAGGGTGACTCGTAAATTCTGGTCACCAAAAGGAGACAAGTGACGACATTAACTTCCCACATGGGCCCACATGGGTTCACTTTGCAGGGATTACATACGTTGCCATACCACACTTCACCAAAAACCCAAAAGCTTCTCAAAAAAATCCATTGTTATGTTTATTGCCCACTCCATGAATTATTATTATTGTCATCAGGAGACTCGGGCTTCAAAAAACTTCAAGAATTTTTCACTCATAAATATATTCACCAGCTCCTCGTCGTCTATTGTCATTCTCACTACTTACTGCACTTCTTGATTCCATCCTTTGCTTTCCTCCTTGTCCTTTTGATTGCTTTGCTTATGCAGACGCCGCACAATTTGCTGCTCTTTCCACTTCTACATATTCACTTCACTTATCATATTTTATCATATTTCTACCAGTTATTCCTGTATGTATTACATTATAACAAAACTATCTGACCTTACAAAATCAACATCGGCACAACTACCAACCCAACGGTAAGTTCACTTTTCCTTTCCTTTTCTAATATTACTTAACGTTTTCACTACTCTCCTCGTATAACTCTTACGCACAGTGTAGCTAAACTAAACAAAAAAAATCGTATACATTGTCTCATAACAAGCCAAGCCACAATCATTCAACGTTTTACCAAGTAGACAAGACACACAACAGCCAAAAAACACACTATGAAGTATCTTTTTTCAACATTTAAGAAGTACGCGGTCCATATAGTACAAACTATTCACAAAATCTCTTACGACTTAGTACATTCCGGTTATTCGAAAACATGCAATAAAGCTTTACTTGTTTCCTGTGTACTTTAAGATACTTTAGAACGTTTCGTGATCCATTCGTGGTCAGGCCCCCTTCGAAACGTTGTCCATTGTAATACCTAATAATGTTTGCTGCCAAAAGAAAAAAGGAATATACATGAAAACTTATCAAAGACTCACTCACTCGGTGGAACAAGTCTCATTCAAATCATAAGCAGGATTATTACTTAGTGGTCCGCATTCTTCCTTCCTTTACCATCGAAAGTACTAATATTTTTCCCACTGATTATTTATTCGTTAGTGTAACTCATGTTGACTTGCTGAGACGGTCTTATGCAGAACGTTCAATTGACGCCTTTTTTCTCAAGTGTCTTCTTGTTGTAAATTATTTCATGTTGATGTTTGTTTTTTTCTGTTAGCCAGAAATCACAAAAGAGTTTTGTTGTTCCTTGCCTTTTGTCTTTTTTTCATAAATATTGAAATCCCTAGAAATTCCTCAATCGAAAATATTATCAATGGAAAGCAAAAAGCAATAAGTATACATTTTGTCGGGAAGCTAATGCCCAATGGGCCAAAAGGGTCAAATAATCGAAGATGACACGATCTATGTGGACACGTGCCCAAACTACCATGTCCAATGGAATAGGGGAACATTTTGCTACATCAGTAGTCGTCTAGTATGCCACACTCGACACAATTCGGATGATGAGACGGAGGTTTGTGACGAAAGTGCATGGGGTAGAAATAATGTAAAAGCCCTGTGAGCAAAAAAGACCAAACGCCTCAGTTGTAAAATTACTTATTCTAGTGATTGTGACACATTGAAGAAGAAACATGGTGTTTGCTATTATGGTTAACATGCGTATGGTTCAGATGATTTGAGAGGATGGGTGTGTGTGCCAGTCTGCTTCATATGTTCATTATGATCCTAACTCGGAAAAATTAGTTATGCGTAATGAGGGAATTTGTACGGTGCAGCCTGACTGAAACTGGCTGGCTGAGACTATCATTCTGAGATTTGGAATATGTGTGCTTTCTTCTTTAGTTGAAGTGTAAGTAGTAGCACAGTCAGATTTCTTTAGGATTCAACACTCTGTATTTGGTTACTTCTTATAGACTACACAAATAGTAGGGTGTGTTTGTCAGTTTTTACATGACTAGGATTCTAGGATGTATTGTTATGTACAAACTACAAAAATGCTACTCGTGTGAGTGGTGAGGAATGAATGAGTTGGTCACCACTCGTCTCGTTGGACGTCATTTCAGCAAGGCTACCGACTTTTACAAGTTGTAAGTTGTAACTACTACAGTAGAATAAAGATACGAACAGTTTCTGGGTGTCTTTGTATATCACTTTGAAAGACTGAATGTAATGCTTAAAAAGGAGTAACGAGTAACAAGTGTATAGGGAAATGTCACGAGACGAGTTTTTTTTTGCTGTATGCTACTTATAATGGTTGTGAGCATGAAAGAATCAAGAAGAAGGGAGACAGACAATTTTCATACTGGAGTCGAGTCCCATTCGTTTCGAATAAATGAGACTTTGGGTGTGACAAATTGGCGAATTGGAGAGGGAGAAATGAACCAATCGGACTGGCGAATGTAGCCCGTTAATCTTGAGACGGCAGAGCGGATGACAGGGACTTGCTCACTTCATTATTCTTTTGTATTCTTAATCACCCATTTAGCTATGTCTCTCATTCCGTCCAAATGGGTCTCAGAGGACAGGGCTGGCGAGCGGCTCACGAAAGGAATGCCTTGTCACATCCGCTTCGGTTCCTTGCATACGGAAATACGCGCAAGCATGTTTATTTGTCTCTTGGTAGTCTTTTTATGAAAGCTCCTACAATTTCCTGGAGCAAAGTATCAAACTTAATTCAGTCGCTTGGAGTAAACTCAAGTAATTCATTCAACACTGATTCTTTTCACACCGATACATCTCACAGCCTCTCGCCTCAGTCCCAGTTCGTGTCTAGTCTATAATACTTTCAAAATCAGTTGCTTTAGTTTGTATATTTTAGTATGAGAGTTAGCTCTTCAGTCCCTTGTGAATTTGAGCAAGTTCCCATCCTCTCTCCAGGCTTTCAAGACTGGAGAACTTAATAGGATAATTATCATTAAGCCATCTAAATGCTAATTAATGCCCCTATTTGCACAATGAACAGTAAGTCGTTGGAACGCAAATGGCTCATCCAACTCACCTTCGTGTCACTCGATGTTAGTCACTTCATCTATTCCAAAAGACTTTCTTATATGCAATGTCTTCCATTTCCTTTCTTTTCACTTTCATTTTCTACAACTGCCTCCACAAAAAATCATTTCGTTATAGTGGCCTTCCCTGTCATTTTATATTCCCTATTATACTTTTCAGGAGAATGCACTCATTTAATATTATACTCTACTGAATAAAACATGGTTCATTCATACCCTAACCACAACTTCGTACAAAAAGTTGATAAAAAAAAACTTCAATAAAAAGGACAGCACAGCACAAGAAAAACAACAAACAGGCAATGACACGAAATCAGGATAAAAAGTATAAAATACCTAAAATTAGAGTGTTTTTCTATTCCTTAAAGACTCAAAATAAAGGAAGAATAGAATTACAAAAAAATCGAATCACAAGAGAAAATTTGTGAAGAATTGCCGTCATTTCCTCCTGATTGCTTTAACCCTTTGGTTGGTTTGAAAGAAATGTCGTCTATGTATAGATGGGATGGGATGGAATGCTTTGAAATTCCTCCACTCGGTAAATAAAGGAAGAGATAGGCCAAATGGTAAATAAACGATATAAATGGATATAGATACAAATGAGGAGTGTGATTGTGATTGGAGGGGTGGATCTGTGAAACCCTCCGTCGTATCTGCAGGCTTTACTTGGTTGAGTCTCTCATGTCCCAAATGGTTACAACACAAAGTACTGTGAAAAGGACAAACACACAAAAGGCAGGGAGAGCGAATAAAAAATAGGATAGGAGGAGGATGGGATATTGAAGAGATTTCCACAATAATCCAAGATTAGCTCACCACACAGACACAAGAGAGTAAAGCCTTCTCGGCAAAAACCGAAATCCTCATGGAGAGTGGGTATGACACACCGCACTGCCAACGACAGAAGGCATTTGTATATAAACACAGAGAATAGCAAATCGGGACGGAGGGGACAGCGGACAGATTGTGACATGAAATCAATTGCTCAGTCTTTTTCCTTTCGCAGACTCCAACTCGTGTACATATTACAATCTCTCTTTGTGTGCCTACCAAACATTACAACACAGGGAGGATGAAATGATGGAACACTAGTTATGTGGCAACTGGGAAAGAGTAAACAAGCGAAATAAATGACATGACTGTTCGACTCCTCATGCCAGAATTGCTTGACATGGTCACGCAGACGGACAACACCATTACTTCAAAAAGGCGGGTATTCAAAATTTCATGGACTTTTTGGGTGGGCAGGAACAGGATCACAGGATGGCAAGAAACACTAAAAACTGGAGACACATATGGTTCCCATTCATATCACATTGTCAATATCTTCTCGACTCGCTCACCATACCAAACACTGAAATTAGACTCGAGCATCCGGATTACGTTATTAGTAGCAGGACCAGAGTTCCGTCCAGAGTACCACGCATTGGTCCAAGCTGTCACTTCTCAAAGTGATCCAATGGCATTTTGGCTTGACCACAGCTTGTTCCATGTCATTCAAAAACTACTATTGTATTCCCTCACTACTGAAGTGACTATAAAACATCGTGGACGAGGGAGGCATAAATAAGGAAACCTATAATACTACTCATAGTACAAGTACATCTTTACTTTCTTTGTTAGGAATTTTCTTTGTGTGCTGTTCTACTGTTCATTTCACCGCATTAATGTAACATGAACAGTTTTCCCTTTACTTATATACTACTGTTAGGATTTTATGAGATTTGTGTTATATGATAACAGTGATTTTAGAAAAGCTTTTGTTTTTAGGCAATCACTGCAATTCTCCATGTATAGTAGTCATTCATACTAATGTATAGAAGAGAGAAAGAAACAATAAGAAAGGCGTACTTTTTATTATGCTATACGGAGAAACACACGAATTGTATATAGTTGTGTCGTGTCGGATTCTGAATGAACGTGAAGGCACGAATGGCATTTTGAAACTTCTTCTTAAAACACGAGCCTGTGTGACTGACGCCATAATTCTTCTTTGTTCTGATTCTTTACGAACGTCTTAGGAATTTTGTCGTATAAGTGCACAGGTTGAGCGTGTCTATGCCCAGGAATGCATTTTCATTCTTACGTCTTACATGCCGGATTGGAAAGAATGAGAGTGCCTCATTGAGTAAGCATAGGCGAGACTTTAAGTGCCATTCTGTAGGGTCATAAGGCAAGGAGAAACATGGGGTAAAAATCTTTTTCTTTTCGGCTACGACATGAGCTTTTGCCTCACGCAACATTTGCGCAGCAACACAAGCATCCAACATTTCTATCGCCACCCATCTCATTTTTTTTCACCACAACACTACTGGCTAAGCTACATTTGAATGGTATGCGGCGTACGAAGCAATTGACTATGTACAGTAGCCAGTTTCATGTGGACAGAACAGACATGCCATGACATTTTATGAGGCATCCCTCATATAATTCAGCCACATTATAATAAAATGATTACTACACAAACATATGAAACACATGAAGCCAGCTGCCACATGCGGATGAGCATTTGAAACGGACACTCAAGATAATACAAATTGAAACTCACTTCTTTAGTACACTGTTACAATCTTGACTTGACTGACCACGGTGCCAACACTCCTTACAAGAGGCGTCATTTCATCTATTAGTGCAAAACTTTTCCAACTACTTTTTTTGCCATTCTTCGTATAACCAACAAGTGACTAATGGCCGACTATGCAAGCTTGTACGACTACCTACGACTATATGAGCTGTGATCTGCGTAAGCACAGTATTAGATAGTATGTCTTGAATCTTGAATGACTTGGACTTTTGGCATGTTGAGTGTAGACAATACTGGTCAGAAGATTTGGTTTCCTGGTTGAAAGCTTTTGTCCATGGTCACCATCAAGGCTAAAAATCATAGCAAGTTGTTAGTAAATTTCGTCTCTAAAATGTTTGGATTTTTATTTCTTCTTCAATTCTACATGCTGTTGATGTTTCTGTGAGATAATATTCCATATTGTTTTATGTAAGATCATTTGTATGGAAATGTTGAAAATTTATTCTGGCCAACATCTAATTAGAATCTTAGTTTAGAAATCCAGTCGTCGGTTGGAAACTAATCCGATAGATTATAGTTTCTAATAATATTCTCGTCAGGCATTTCACCCAGAGACTTTTTTGAGGAAGGAAATGAGCTTTCTTTATTAAATCAGCCTATGAAAGTTAATGGCTTTAGCATTTGTGAGACATTCTAACGAGACAGGCAAAAAAGGGGGCAAAGAACAGTCATTTTGTCAAATGGATTTGCATAGAACACACACACACACAAGAGAATGACAGCACGAGCCGTTTGTGGTTGAAATCTCATGTTTCTTTTGTGGATTATGAAAAAACTCACAAAAAAGTCAGATCACAAAAGAAAATTAAAATCCAGAGTCTCACAAAATGATTTTTACAGAACCTAATTCCAGCATTAGCTTTTTTGGCCTGATGCTGACTGAAGCTGCCTGCCTTCATCCTCTGCATATTAATGGTATGAGGGATTAAATTTTTAATATTGGATGTTGGTTACCTTGGCTTGGCTAAGCATGTAAAAATGCTGCAGACGTTGCACAATATTAAGCGCTTTCAAAGTTTCTATTAACTGAATCCCATTTTTTTCTCCAGTTTTTTTGGTACTAAAAACCACAAGGATTTGGAACGACCAAGATACCTTTGGAGGTTAAGATGATTGGGGAATTTTCCCGTTGTGTCATGTCGTAAAACCCATCCCCGCGTATAGATTTGCAAAGCTCTTATCTGCTCAGAATGGATGGGGATCATAAAAATAAAGCTGACTGCATTGCAAACCTAAAGTAAAAACTTGGAATCTTTGCCTATATTTTTATAGTATTTTCTTTTCTGCAAGCAAAAATGATGAACACTCAAGTTCAACCTTATGAAACGCATAATATGGTTTTCAATATACAATCCAAATGGTTATTGCCCATACAAGCATGTGGAAAGGGGGAGAAAAAATGATTTGAGAAAAATTATTTAGATCTTTGTGTAGCTAAACTTCGCATGAAGATGCAAATTGAATAAATATTTGCATAAAATGTGAGTGACACAGTTTGTTTGACTAGTCATGGTTATCGAAAATTGCAAGTCCACACATAAAAATTTCGGATCTGAGCTACATAGAATTACTTTCACATCCATGAAACATTACATAAAATGTGTAACGTGTATAGTGAATGTGACATTTTTATGGGAGATTTCTAGCAACTGACACGACGTCACCACCTGGTCTTTTATGTTTTTTAGACTAATAAACCTCAACTACTAAAAGTTCTTATGTATACGTCTAATCTAACTAATCTCTGTCACATTTTTGAGCAAGGGGAAGTTCGGAAGCAGTTTAGTAGTTGTATCTAACTATAATACTTACGTATTGTTCTGTAATTTTATTTTCAAAGATTATATCAGGTAAGACAACGGCAAATTCATGGGTTCCTTGCATAGCATTGCATTGGATCCGAGTTGTAATTTCTGAATGAATACGTTTGAAACAGTTTATGTACTTACTTTGATTTCTAGGACTTTCAACTGTCTGTCATCTCTTGATGGGATGAACTGAAGTTAGACTCCACTTTGATGGAATGGCAGGTAGGGAATACATGCCGTAAAGTCATGTTCAACCATCACGCAATGCCACCACGAGGACAGACAAAAAAATTTGACGATTTTTTTCATTCCGTTCTCCTTGGTCAACTGGGACTTGGTGTAAGGGATGAAGGGAAGGGATCACCTCGAAAACTACCAGCGGGAAGGTAAAACTTGTCGTATGTAAATGGAGAAAGAAAGCCGCAGGGACGACGAGCCAAAAAGTCTAGCTCAGCTAGACAGTTTGGCCTGCATGACAGGTTCAAGATTAGGATCACACAGGTAACTACATGCATTCGACATCATCTCAACCTGCTTTGCATCCGAACAGCTTAAAATAAAAGAACTGAATTACTCGCAGCCTGTTTAAGGATACATTTTCTCGCACCCTTTCTTTCACGTTGTAACTCCTTATAATTTCTCTACGCTGTCTCACTCTCTCCTTCAGAAATTTCATTCTTAAAAGGCAACGATGGATTCGTGCATTTGGTTGGAAAAGTGCTGCACATAAGCTTGTGGTTTCCTTTCACGCTAATGCATTATCCCACTTGTGTTTCTGCTACTAAAATATCCAATTGCAATTGCATACATGAGATGAGAATGTGAGTTGCATATTTCGACATAAGGAATTCCCAAGCAGCCATTTATACTATGAAACTCGCTGTTACTTTGAATGTATGATAGGGTTCATGCATAGCTTTGGCTTCGTTTGTTTTCCATGTGGGATCAAAATGGAAGCTTTCACACCCTCAGAACAAATGCACGTGTCTAAACGATTGCTTTACATTCATTCCGACACATACACCCTGCTTCGTGTTTACAGGCTCAAGTGAATGTGTGCGTGTGTGTGAGACTGAGAGAAAGAGAGAAAGCAATTTAGCAAAAGGAATTTGTTTCTTCTCCCAGGAGAATTCGAGGCGATATCCTTCTACATAGCAGTGATGGCATGTAAATGTGTAGCGATTTCACTATTTGGAGGAGATAATCTTTTTTCTCGTGCGTTAGGAGAGACACGGCGATGCGATGTATGCAAAGCTCATCTCATCTCCTGATGCATCTTCTTCCTCACTAGGATTCGGGTGAGGCACATCCACTCACTCACACACCCTTCGATTAGAAGCTATTTCGTTTCCTATCCCAATCCATTGGAATGCCTCAAAGCTTATGGGGACTGAAAGGACTGAAACGTGTCGTAGAAGGAAAGGGAAAGAATAAACTGGCATTATGTAGAAATCTGGTGAACTGTGAATGTAATTGGGATTGGCATGAAGCCGTTGGTGAACAGCATGTTTCGTCATTGTCTTTTCTTGCATCTTGATCTCGAGTCATTGACGTATGGGTCACTTACACATTTTGTCAATGGCCAACTTCGTATATATCATCCTCATGTTGTAGAGACGTACTCAAAGCTGTTAATAAGCGGTTTTCCCCGTATGGCTCAAGACTCAAGAGAAGAGCATTAAAACCTTTAACCTTTAAAAAAAATTCAAATCAGCTGCAAACTGATAAGTAAAATACGACCGTTCGCGTCCCTTCTTGAAAGTTGTTTCCTGAATGATTATATTCTGATTTCCTGTCTATACGACACTTACGTAGACGAGAACATTGTATATTCCACAACCTTATAGTCGTACGGTTAAGGAATCAATCAATAATGAAATTGTCTTTGACCACGTCTGATCTGACTCCATGGGCTGCCAGTACCAAATCAAATCTCCAGTATAACAGTGTTACGTCTTCTCATCCTAGTTTCAGCAGAGGGAAGAGGTAAGTTCCATAACCACAGGAGACAGAGTGAGTGTTCAATGGTATTATGCAGTTATTCAGTCGTCACTAAAACCCTTTCTCTTGTGATAATCTCAGTCCATTATCAATTTCTGTATTATCTTTCAATTGAATGAGGTAGTTGTAACTTTTAAGCCTTGAAGATTCAATTGGACGTGAATATTATGAAAAAAATGGGCCCATCCTTATTGCTGACTAGAGGAAAAAGAAGGAGAAATCAGATAAGAAAATTCTCTATGCAAACAAAGACAATCAGACACTTTTCCTCCTCGTGCATCTTCTTCAGCAGTTCTTTGGCAGCTGCATCTTCCACGGTGGTCTCCATTTTCTGCTTGCAACCATCGGAATGTCTTTATGCTCCTGAAAATTTTTGATGTGTTCGATGATAGGGCCACACGTCAAGTGCCAAAGTCAATGTGTTGTTCTCTCGTCGTTTTCATGTTATTGCACTTCTTCAGCCCTTTTCATTTTCCCTTTTCTGTGTCTTAGCGGCTCCTTCTCTCTTCTTCGCTCGTCAACGAATGCCTATCATTAGCCTTTCTCTCGTTACATTGTGTTCCATCCGCGCATTCCCTTGCCCATTAGATCCCAGTGTCTTTTGGCTTTGACTTTGACTTCCCTTCGTCAGTCAGTGAGTCTTTCAAGTTCAAGTTTCCCCTTAACTCTTAACTTAGTGGAGGATTGGGACATGCAAGTCATAAAAAATGCTCCGAACTCAGTAGTAGTAGTACAGTGTATACAGTGTACTTAGTACATTTGTACATATTAAGTCTGAGCAGGAGTTGAACTTAAGCTGTCAGTGACACTTTGCTTGCCCTAATGGATTTCATTTCGGAGCTCGAAAAGCGAGGAGGCAAAAGCTCATCCATCCGTCATTGTAATAGTAAAAGAGAGACGAAGAGTGCGATGTGAGTAGTGAGGAAAGATGAAAATCTTGGAAAAAATTTTTACGAATGCTGGCTTCACTCATAACTTTACAACAGTAAAAAGTATGATCGACATTTCCGCTCATTTTTGCTCTATTGTAGCCATTCATTTCGCCAATCATTTCATCATAAAGTGCGGAAATGGCTGTAAAGTCATTTACAAACCGCGCCACTGTAGTAAACTCCAGAGTTTTATGAGTTGTGTAGTTCTCATTATCTCACTTGTTTACTGACCACAGGGAAAGATCCGTCAAGTTTCCATTCAAACGTTGCAAAGCTTGTTGTTTTTCTGGTAAAAATATTCTAAAATTACTGCAGGATACGTGACGTCCGTTGTCTTCCTTTGTGTTCAGCCGTGTCTCAAAAGACCATTTTTGCGTTTCTTGATTTCTTGTCTTCTTTGTTGCTATTCTCTAAAACTCTGTTTCGTTTTCAGGTTATATGTAAAGAATACATGATACATGATATTTGCTTGTACACAAGCACCTTCGGAAGCGTATATTCATTAAAACCCGTTCAGGTGAAGCAATATTTAAGAAAATCTCATGTCATGTGTGTGTGTTTCATGAACAGATTGCTTTTCTTATATGCTCAGCTGGCAAGGGTTGGTGGTGGGCTCAAAGAGGCTGGATGTTGTGAGGCTAAAGGGGCAGTTTGATGTGGAGAAGAAGCGCTAACTAATAAAGAAGAGGTGTGCCAGCCCAACCTTTCCCGTGGTGAGATGAGACATGACCTAATGTGTGCTTCACCTTTCAGAACATGAAAATCAGATTATACTTCTAACTCCAAAGTGATACGTATGTCCAATCCACTCATCATGTTCAAAAAGTCTGTCACTTTACTTCGACTGTACAATGAAGATTGACAACGTTCCCTATTAATTTCGTATGAGTAAAATGCACTTTACATTTAAGCGTGAGAAGAGAGAGAGAGGGTGAGAGCTGACTTTCTATTACTATAGTAGTATACATTTATGGAAGCTAAAAACGAAATCAAAAATATAAAAATGAATCCAACAAAGTCATTGCAGTGATGTTGTTTGCTGCTGCTCCACGGTTCGATAAGAATGGTAATACATATTACGGTGAGTGTTCGATCGCAGCCAGCTGAAAGTGAGAGAAGCTCACTTGGGCTTCTTACTTTTTTTCTTTTCCATCCGAAGATTAAGTCAACAATAAGGCACTGAATGTATAACATGGGTTTTGAGACTTATCAGCATCAAACATCTTGGTTCTTCAGATTTTTTTTTTACCTTTGCTTTGGTCACTCACAAGCAAAATGTACGACGTGAAGGAAGCCATTCATCGTTCGACTCTCTTTTTACCGGATTGAATCTGAAAGTAGTCGTCGTATCAATCTCATCTCCGAGAAGAGGTTTTTGTGAAACAGGTTGTGAGTTGTGAAGTGCATTCAGAAGCAGCAGGTAGATTACATGACATTTTACTCCATCGACAAGGATGGTGTAGGAAGAAAGACTCAATTTGCCCTGGTTCCACATTGTGAGACATGTTGCACAGACTCAATGTTGTGTATGGACATTGGAAAATCTTTCCGAAATGATCCTACGATGACAAATATAGCATTGGCATTTTCTCTCTGTGCCTTCTCGCCGTGAGATGTTCACTTGAACACAATTGACTGAGCAATCATGCAGTTGACACTTGGTGGCTACACGAATTCTCTGGTGTCATGTCGGGTCGCACGGTGCACACGCGTTCTTTTTCCTAACAGCATGACTTCAAAACTTGAGGACAATGCAAGTCACCACTGTCATGATGGTTAAGAAGACGGTTGGACCAAGTAAAAGGCCGAAAAAAGCGTCACCGTGTCATACTTTTATTACACTTGTCGAGTTGGAAAGTCTCGGACTTGGACGCGGTCACACCCGCTTTGTCCCATCTTTATTATCCATTTCATTTCTTTCCTACTTCTTCCGTTGTAACAATAACAAGCAAATCAAGAAAATAATACAAGTAAATGATACTCAAAGTATTACAATTACAACTTCATAGTAAAAAAAATTATGTACTACATTAAACTTACAATGAGTAGCATTATAAGTTTCAGATAAAGAATTCAGAATGATTTTGTAAAGATATTTAAAAATTGTACTTGTATTGCGTCTTTTAATCGTTACTTTTTCTTTGTAGTAATTCATGAACTCTCGTAAGAAAGCATTGTCCAAACACAATTGTCCAAGTTGACTTGTGTCAAAAGCTGTGAAATTTTATAATTCGTAGTTGTGAGTAGCTTTTCATATATGTTGTCAGGCGCATGATAACAATGTGCTTTACATGAAGGGTCACAACTGCGAAGGACCTCGAATTACTATTCACGGTAGAAATGAGAGTTTCATTGCAATTGAAGTGAAATATAATGAGGAAAATGGATCCCTTTACGAAGGAACGGTACCCTTTTAAATTCTGTCACTCTCACATTTCATGCATTTCATTTGCCACATTTCTGTGTTTGTCAGATTGAAGAATTCTCAACTTTCAGTCTGCCAAGGTTCTCAGTTGGTTCTCTTTCTTTAAGGTTCACTGTCTATTTATGTTTTAAAAAAACTGAAACGTCCCAAGTCTACTTGCTCATGTGTCCGAGGACAATAAGCATAAATGAGATGCGATTCATGTGAAACGGCAAGTAGCGTAAGTCAAGTTTTTAAAAATATTCATGAAGAAGGATTTCAAGGGTTTCACGGGAATACCGATTGTCAGTTTTTGCTGTGGTTGTTCAGCGGGACCTGGAACACGCATCACCCTTCATTTCGGCAGCAGGCAGCAGGGAAACTTAATTTTTTACGTGTGACTCTCTTGGTCTTGCCCAAGTAGTCGTATGTGAACAGTACATATTGCCTCAACAGCAGGAAATTAGACGGAATGGACATGAAGACAGGCTCTCTCGTCGTTTGCAGATGGATGGATAGATGAAGGATTTCAATCTTCTTCTCTCTTCTCAACTCAACAGAAATAGACACAGTGGAAGCCACCAAAGTCAGATTTCATAAATTCTGTCCGCTCAGCAGTCGTCTCTTTGGAGTTTTGACCTGACTTCATACTTACCATACTTCAACAAGACTGTTGCTTCCAACTATTATTATCAGGCGGCTACACAACTCCGATCCTCATCGTCAACCGACTTCACTGATTTATCTCTTGTGATTGAAGATTGGCCCAGTCTTTCGTGCTATTACAGATTCATGAATGAATGTTTTCAAAAACTATTCCTTCCTATTCGATATAAGGAATATGCAGAATATCCCAAACGCCATCATCGTCCCAATGTAAAACGCACGAGCAAAGAAAACTCTAAACGAAAAAACCTCTTGTGTACAACAAGCGTATTGATGGATAAGGCACAAAAAGACAGAAGATGAAGAGTGTGCTTATCTCATTGATGGGAATAGGATATCTCAAGTGTACGTGTGAGCATGTCGTGTTCCCGGCATGCCGAGTGTGTTGATCATGCAATGAGCAATGGAAGATAGATGATCCAATCGATGATGATGAACACTCTTCACGTGCTGCTCTGTTGATTGTTGGTTTACGTGCACTCGCGTTAGGTCAATCATGTCATGATTGGCCATCATGTCACGTGCCATTGTCATTCAGAAAGCATTCTTGGAATCTCATCGTTTTGGTTTTCTCTTTTCATCTTTCTTTTGTACGGGGTTTTAGTGTGCGTGGATGTTTAAGACGGACACGAACGATACGGCGAAGCAATAGGACTGATATAGAAATGCAGTCTCGTACTAACATGAAGTTAGTCGCAACTTGCAATGCTGGCGTGGCGACAGAATGACACATTATTGAAAGACAGACGACAATGTAGACGACGCTGCAGTAAAGAAAAATGTTAGCAGAATTAATAAGATTAAATTCCAAAGTGTAAGTTTGCCATGAGGAGATTTAATATTTGAAATTTATCAGGACAGACAAAGTTGACACATTACAAGAGAAGAGACTTGTACGGAAGCTTACCACCAACGTGAACAATGACTAGTAAGAAAAGTGGTGGGTTGTCTGTTGAGCTAATGATGATGAAAATGATGGAATGCGACAGGAGGGCGGTGGCAAGTATTAATGATGAGCCAACTGAAACTGTACACACGTGTATGAATTAGCATGAGCATTTGACAAGGTCCAAGTTGGCAGGTGAACATGCACAAAGATTAGTGAGACTGCAAACACGATACAATGTGGAACTGTTGAGACGATACTGCCTGATGGGTGAATGCTGTATCATATTTTTGCCCTTTGGGTACTATAGCACATATTAGTGAAAGGATTGTTCTGTTGTCTGTTGGACAAGACAGACCCGAGTGGAACCATCACGTCACATCACATCACAAGCACACACCAACAACCACCACCACCACGACCACCGTACAAATAAAATAGTATCTCTTCTCTGACCCATAGCAATCGCAGTAGTAGTTGCTTTTGGCTTTAGTCCCCTGTGGAGAGTCAATTCGGAAGGAATTTGTACGGGGAGAAAGAATGAGCTGAAAAATGAAGCTAAAGTCTTCAAGACAAGTGCACATCATGAACTTCTTCTGTGTCTCTCGATCAAACAACTCACTATTCTGATTGCAGTGGCTCGTTCCATCACACGGGAGCAAGTCCACATATTTCTTTTCCCACTGAGGGAGTGCCTTCATGACTTTCTAGAATGTAATGTTATATCCTAAAGCTGACGTTTGACGCTGCTGCTGATACTTTTTTCGTACACACACGATACACCAAACCAACACGTAACGTATAATGTACACTACAAAATATTATTCCTATCCTATAATCTCACCTCAAGAAAAGGCTCCTATAACGTCGAATCCTCCGTTTCATAATGCATTTATTTATTTACGTCCATGCTCTCTTGTAATGAGATGCATAAGTTTGTCCACAACCGACCACATCCGTTCATCATTTCAAGAATCTCTTTTTGTCTCTCTCCACTGTGCCTCTCCCTGTTGTAGCACACGATGCCCATTGTGATATGGATACAATCTCGTGCTCAACTTGAATGAAATGAAGCATGAAGGAACGCCAATGTTGCACTCCCAAAAATATTCACACCATCAAACCATCACATCCCATTTAATATAAATAACATCTGCATACCTACTATTCATTACCGTTTTTACAGTACAATATCAACATGTATCAAACTTATATTATTTAACTTTTCTTCAATACCCTTCAAAGGGCTCAGTTTGTCACTTTATAGTACGTTCCATCAATGCATTTTAACTACAGCTAGAATTATAAGGCATCGTTTCATGCACGCATATGTAGTGTTAAACGATGAATAAAATGATTGATTGATCCCCTCAGTTCACTTCAATCAGTACAGTCACTCCTGTAACTCAAGTGTGTGATGACTTCTCATTTTCTGCTGTGGTGATGAGCCTCGTTTGTTGATACGGCTCTAACAGTGTGTAGCTTAATGATTCTATCTGTCTATTCACCTAATTAATTGGGGCCCGTATTGACACCTAACTCGTGAAAGCAGCTCAGCAGCTCATCATCCCCGTTCCCTTTTTGTTAAGTCACTTCAATGAATTACAAAATTAGCTTTACGTGTTATTAGGATAGTATAGTATCACAATAGGTGAGTTTTGAAATTATCGTGTATTTTGAGTGTTTTAGAGGCATTGAGTGTATGGAAATGACGTATTGAATTCCACTATATAACTAGAAATGACTGACAAAATCAAGTTATAGTGACGATGCAAAAAATAAAATTCTGCATTATATATAAGTTGGTGGTAGGCAGGAGACGGATATGTGGAAGATTGCGGTTGCGACGGACTGCGGGATGCTGAATGAGGATGTTACATTCAAAATACGATAATCTGCTTTCGTATTTGGTTAATGCTCTTCTGTCAAAGTTATTTGCAAAATTTATTGTCTGTTTTTCCATTGGCTGAAGGTCTAGCTCATATTTTAGGTTTGGTGCAAAGACCATTGGGACTCCGTAAACTACGCACTTCTGCCAACTGACAACTATATGTACAACTTGGAACTTGAAGTCAAAAACCAGTTGCAAAAGCATGCCAAAACCCATTTACAACCGTTCAGTTCAACTGAATGTGTAAACAAGTGAATCATAAATGCCATGTCTTTGAGTGGAGGAATGAAACGTCGGCATCTCAGCGCTCATCATAAAGAATTCTCGTATGGTGCAGCATAGCTTTCCAAAAAGGCAAAAGCTTCAGCTTACATAAGAAACGATTCGGCAACTTGGCTCATTTAATGGTTTAGCATGCAAGCATTAACGAACTAATATGAATATGAACCGCACTTATGCAAATTGTGATTTATGCACGACTTTTATTTAACATCGTTGATGGCAAACACAAACGCACTTGAAAGCACTTTGATGAACATCCTTTCCACAACGGAACATGTGCCAACGTTTTGAACGCTCAGAACCTTAAAATTCATGGCGAAAGTTTGCTAATACGACTGACAAAATGGACATCAGTTTTTTCTTTTTTTTCTTTTTCATCTCAAAGTCTCACATGTGTCGTTGTCGTCATGTGTGCCAACTTGAAACACGACGAGCAAGCAAATGGCTCATTATAAGTTCGGAAGTATGCGTGGAATTTCTTCTATAGTAGCATTTTCCATAGGGTGCTGAAAGCCAATGGTCAAGTCAACTCGCATCGTTGTGTGTACCTTCATTTTCTGTACGCCTTACGTATTTACCTTAAAAAGGTTATATAAGGTTGTTTAGAGAAAAGATTGTTTAGACTCACCTTTACAACTTCCTTGAAGACCACACTGCCACTAGAAGGAAAAGTGTAAAGTTGACAACAACGTGAAGAAAAGCTGCGGGAAATAAAACAGACAAAGAAAGAGTCAGGAAAATCCTCATCCTCACTCACAAAACAAACTAGATGTACGCAAAAATGCTTCAAGGTAAGGTACACAGAGGTTCCTGAGGAGTGAAAAATTGTCACCTGGTTTCTGTGTCAGTGTGTGTAATCTTTCAAATTGGTCGTAGTAACGTTCCGTCAACTACTCTTCGAGTTAAAGAGATCTCCTATTAAGATTTGACTGTAGAGAATATAGTAAGGTGAACGCCGTTTTGTAAAGTGTATACCGGGAGTGGGACAATTGAGTCGAAGATACATGGAGTATGAAAGCATTTGTATACATACAACAGATGATTTGTTCCATAAGGTTTAGAGGAGATAAGACTTAGTCAACTATCAACTGTACACAGCAAAATACCTAAGAATAAGGTGACTTTAACTCGAAAATCTTGCAGGTCCCTTAATTTCCTATTCTTTGAGACCTTGGGACAAGGAATATCAAGGAATGAAAAGTCTGGTCTTTGTTCCTAATCGTATGCCTCAGGAAGCATGGAGTATATGTCTTCTCTGCTCATGAAGCCCAAACGGTTGACCCCATACGAAGATCTTGACAAGTCCAGTTTTGTTGAGAAAACAAAAGAAGGGAAGGAGAGAAGACGAAGACGACGGGAAGAAAATGAAAATGAAATAAAGTGGAAAGACGAGATGAAGGAAAAGGATGAATGAGAGGTGAGATGAGGAGGCATTCCAAGGAGTCAGGTGAGTATCCGTATGCTCAAGACTCGTTCTCATTCCCATAAATACTTTCTCACCATCACCAAACACCATTCAAAAAAACTCCAACCACCCAAAGCCAATAGCTGTTCCATCAAAACACAAATAAATACGATTTACTAGACTGTTCGTCAGGAAAAGTCCATTTCCACTGAAACCTTTATATTAACCTTTGACTTACGGGCTACTAAATTACCTCCTCAACCCATAGTATGGATTTTGCTAATGTTCAGTCACTATTGAACACTTTCTACCGTGGGAATCATGAATACTTATGCGTACAAATGTAATTTTACCTCGTAAACTATTCACTCAAATATGCCAAATGGGTCGTTACAAATTTAAACTGTTCAGCAGTTCAACAGCATAATGTGCAAAAATGTATCCTGTTTTACCAAAATTATTACACCTACGCGAATCCCCAAAGGAAAACAATATGTGAACTAATATTGCTAATTTTATAGCAATAACTTTACTAAAGCGTATCAAACCTTGTTCCGTTTTTTAACCCAATAATTACTGCGTTATAATTATTATAGTAGATTTTGATGTACTTAATACAGAGAATTTTTAAACAAACTGGGTTTGCTGCTATTACTAGTTTACGATATGATTGTTTGCCGTTTGCATTATAGAAGTTTAGTGTAGATGGGCATTCCACAAGGTGACATTTTGTGACCGAGGCAAGTGGTTGTTAATTTATTTCCCTCACCTTCACCGCACAGGTAAAGAATTTTTGTTGGGAATGTAGTAACATAGTCTTGTGTGATGATGACTGCGGAGCTATTTCGTGTTACAAGGGAGACATTCGGCCGCACACTTAAAAGTTGACAACAAAAGACGTTGCGTTGCATTGCAAACCTGAATCTCTTATGTGGACCGTTGGATGTTGGCAGGTCCGCCTGTGTTGTTGACTCCCAAAGTCTCCTGAAGTAAATATTAGAAGTGCTTGCTCAAGAGTCTCATCTCATCCTCTCATCGTATACTTTCGGATGACGGTCCCATTCACTAAAGTAAGCCCATCTACTAGTGTCGACTATAAAGTAAAAGAAACTATAAACTATAAAAGTTTGGTGAAGTGTAAGAAATGCTCAGTGCTACCTGCTTGCTGTAGCATAATCTCTTCGTGTCGGAGGCGGAGCAGGTTGTATTGTGTGGTTGGTTGGCAATGTATTCTTCTGTCCTAAGGCAATGAATGTATCGTAGTAAAACCGCATTCGAGACAACAACACTCATCTTATGAATGAAAGCTGTGTGCGACTTGGGACTGCATGTGTAGTTACATTTTATATTACTCAAGTCAAGGAATGGAATGAGAGAAAGACAAGGAGACATGGAAGACAAGACAAAACAAGACAGGCAAAAAGGCCCTCACATAGAGACATGTAGGACACAGAAAAGCGCAAGTGTGACAGAGTGAGTATCAAATGATTAGAACATCCTGTCGCTTGTCATCGCACCACTGCTCAGTGACCCTGTCGCCAGGGTTCAAACTCATTTCACATTTCATGAGTCACCATCATCATCTCGCAACTTGAGTCGTCGTCGCTGTCACTGTCTTAGCTCATGTAACTCACTTCCTTGTCGCCTTGTGCGACTTGGCTTCACAAGCAGCGCACCACAGCACACAAAAACACATGAAACATGTTCGCATGTCCTCAAAATATCCTTATTACCGAAAATGCAATGTCAAGAGGAAGAGATAGAAGAGCAACTAGAAACTCACCAACTCGAATAGAGCATTTTGTACCAAGCTCCGATGTGGGTGGCAACAGTCACACGGGCGGAAGGAAACAAAACATGTGCTTCACATTCACATCTTCCACAATTGCACTTGTTCCCTCCTGTCTCCTCGTTACTCTTCCATAACTCATTCTCTTGTTATTGTCTTCAGTTAATATCATGTAGGAATCCAAAGCATTTCACGTGCTACACACTACACATTTCACATTTTTTGAAATACATAACGAATGTTCATCTTATAACTTCACTGTCGTCAGTTTAATGCACACGGTTGAACTGCATTTTTGTCACAAAGTTCATATAGCCTGTTGCTTCAGAATCAAAAGGGATCATCATTATTATCATTCGGATTCTAAAGGAGGCAGAGAGACTGCAAGTCCTTCTCGGGATCATCAAAAATTCTCCGTAACCTTGGTTTAAGACGTGCCATCAATCAACACAAACTATCTCAGTGAATTCTGTGTCCTGAGACACTCTTTCTTTTCCTGTCTCCCTTTTTGACTTCCCTTCAATCTTCGTCTTTTCCTTTTATCCTCTGTGGAAAGCTGGCAAATCGAGTTAGTGTACACTCTGCCGAAGATCCATCGCTCAAACCAAAACAAAGAGTTTGTTCCCTCTAGAGTCAATAGACACTTGAGTCTCTAGAGAGTACAGTGATTCCTTACAAAAGCCCGACTTTGAGTTCCTTACCTGGCAAGCTTACATCGTTGTCTTAAGGCACATCTTCCGAAGCACACTTTTCTTGAGGGTTGTCGCAGTCCACATTAACAAACTACCTCCTTTGGCACTCAGCCGTTCATCAAATTGGAGGACTTGCCAGCACCCGACCTGTATAATGAATCTGGACCTTTCCCTGCCTGCCAGGGTACAAATCTGTCAACAAGTCTTCAGATTCTTATCAATACATATGAGCACTTTGTACAAGTCTAATTTGAGTTTTTTGTTCTTTTTCAAAGTCATTTTTGGATACTGGAACTGGAACTTTCCATGCTGTGCTAATATAATTCCACGTTGGATGGATCATTTTCTTTTCATGCATATTGATGTTTCAATGTTGCTAGAGTGTTATGAACGTTGTCCTGCATGATAAAAAATGTAAAAATTTGGTAAGGGAAAATTTTTGAATGAAAAAATGGTTGCGTTTGTAGCATAATAAAATAGAGCAATAAACGTTTGAAAGTTGCACCAAGTAGTGGCAGGAATTGTATGCTCCAGGGGTGGCAATCATAAAGATAGTCAGGTTTAGCATACCACCATACGGCCATCTTAAGAGACGCGGTCACAAAAAGCCATCTGACTGGAACTATTGGAATGCATTTTTAAGTCTTCAAGTGTCAAACGCATTAGTTGATCAGCAGCTACAATTTGCAATCTCATCTAATCCGGATTCCAGTTCGTTCATTTATTTTCATTGAGCTGCATTCCATTTGCCGATGTGTTCAGACTGCGAGTCACCGTGTGGCTGGTCGCATGAGGTCTAACAACAATGTAACAATGCCAATGTTGCATCCCGTCCTTTACGATTTGCCACCACAGAAAGCCATCAAGTGTTCCTGTCATTATTATCATTGGGAACTTGCGCCAAGCCCATTGCTTTCAAATTCCCCCGTGTCTCAACCGTCCAAGTACAAGTAACTACTATTACAGTGGACTTTGGAACATTCATCCTACGCCACCATCAGAAGATCACCTGGACGCCTTCCTCAGTAAGATTTACGACAGAATTTACTCCTTATCCCTTATGCTCATGTTACGTTAATTCGTTTTAGTAGTCTTGATGAATCCATTCTGACTTAGACTTAAGAACACAAACCCACGGAGACGGGAGCAGGAGCAGGTCTTCCTTTTTCTTAGACGAACCAGCAAATAATGGCGTATAACCTCATCCTCGCATATGTGAAGCCAGAAAAATATACAAAACAAATCTGTCAACAGCTTTGAAGATGCGTATCAAAGCATATTTCAGAGTCAATTTATTTCTTTGAATAGGAACAGAGAATGCAGTTTAATTTATGCAAAAAATGCAAACGAGCTCTCTCTGCTCTTCTTTCATTACAGCTAGCTTCTGTAAGGGCTTTTCCCAATAAGAAAACCTTTGACTTTTTCACATTTCACAACCCGTAAAGGAACTAACAAAAACTCCTCTTTTCATTCGTGAAATGTTGAACACTGTTTGTGTGTGTGAGATGAAATATTCTTACCACAAACGCACTTTCATTGGTCCTTAACCCTGGAATTCATGGCATCATTCGTACTACCGCTTTTTTTATTAAGTAAACAAATAATATGCGTCACTTCACATCACATCGGGCTCTCTTACTCATTTATTCACTTAAAGTTAACAAACGACTTGAACACGGGAACGGCATCGCGTACGTTTTTTGAAAACGTACCCGTTTGCGCTTTTCTTTGTTTCATTTGCCGTCAAGTGCATTATATACGTTCGGATCAACCTTCAGATCTATTTGTTCTGATGGAAGTGTAATGAATAATGAAAATGTGATGTAGTCAGGACAGATACAGAGACGGAGTTATTCAACGTCTTTACTGTCACAAGGTAAAAAGACGTTATCTTATGTAATGTTGTCAGTTGGTCTCTAAACCACAATGAGTCCACCACCACCGACTCCGTGTTCCAGTGATTCTGGAACAGTGCTTGTATTACATTGTGTTGTGTGCTACTTAAAACCAATGTTGTGCGTCTCTCCACCAGGCAAAGAAAAGAACCAAATAAAATGCTTGTGCTCTCGGTGTGTGTTGTCCCAATTTTTTTGTCTCTTGTATTCGAATTACACACCGGAGACGAGTAGTAGTACATGTGTACTAGCAGTTTGTTAAGGAAATGCTCCATCATTAGTTCTCCTGACTAGATGCTTAGATGCTAGATCATCAACCAGGTAATACAATTGTACAGATAATGTGCTCTGTACAAAGTGACATGAGCTGCTCCTTTTGTGATGTGAGACACTTGGAGCAATCCGACTTGACTGGAAGTGGAAGTTGGGCTATGGGCTATTAACCCACACGACGTACTAACTGCCTCCTGTGTTTCAACAAATGAATAGATGTGTCTCTTCCTAATATTTCAGACTAAAGTGCTAAATTGTAAGTGCTCAAGTGCTCATGTCTCTGTGCCTTTTTATATTTTATTCGGACAGCTTTTTGCGCCCAACTCGCTCACTTGGTCAAAAAACGTCAAAGTCATCATCACAAACGCCAGAATGATGGAACAAGGTGGCAGTGGCACAGACAGATGCATAAATGTATTTTTTGATGCTTGTGTGTGACTACTGACTACTCCAGTTGTCCAAACCATTTGGACTTTTACAAGTTGCTTCAGCACGTCGTATACAAGAGAGTCAAGCAGGTTTACCTCCGTTCCAGGAGCAGTTTACATTGTGTTGTGAGCACCACTTCATTGCTTATATTGCTCAAAATACCTGTGTACACGCTTGAAACTCATGTCAAACGGCAAGAGAAAAGAAAACCTCCTAGGAAAAACATACATAACGGAAACGTGTATCCGGTTCTTCTTTTTACCTAATAAAACTTTATTATGCATGAAGTTGAAGAGCTTGTTGTCTTATGTTGCTGATGACTCCTTTTCTTGCATTTATGCTTTACGACTCAACATTGAGCTTTGCCTTTTGCTAGTCAACTCAGTAGACCGACACATACTACTCCCGTACAATAATCCTCAACTCTGTATTACTACGCATTTCACTTTCCTTTCCTACTTATTGTCTCAAAGAGGAAGATCCTTATTAAAAACAATGTTTCTATTTAAATCGGGTACGTCATGATGCAGAAATAAGTAGTGGATGATGACCGGGTAAACCTCAGGGAAAGGACACGTAAAAACTTTCATTTTCAACGTCCGTCTCGCATTGACTTGGTTTGATTTGACTTGTATTATGGTTTGAGTGGTTCGTTGTACGGTTTAGAGTTTGGGTGGAAACGTTAAAAACACACAAGATGCGTTTTGAAGAGAACAAGACAAGAAATATGGGAAAAGGGAGGTGCGAGATGCAATTCAAAAAATGCATAAAAAATGCTGCCACATTGACTGTGGAAGACGATCCGTCATTAAATCCCTTATTAAGTGAACGTTTTCTGCAACCATGTGTTTACGCCAATGAATATTTCTCTTTTACGAGATATTAAATAATATCTCAAGGGAAAATCTTTCACCTGACCATTTTATACGGCTAATTGCCACGTTTAACAGACGCGCAATTCATGTCTAGTTAAGTTGTGCAAAATAAATAAAGCGTTTATTCACTTCTAACTTCCACAGCGTCGTTTCATGTTGCACGAATAGCCAAGAAAACCAAAAATGTTTGCTAGGTATCTTACAATGTTTTTTGAACAATAAAAAAATAC